>KN042416.1:233829-299231 GCA_000739165.1 Podila verticillata NRRL 6337 | reverse complement strand
GAGCTGAGCTGGAGAGTAAGGTAGACTTTCCAGTGCGGAGTTGCCGATCAAGAGGACCACCGGTTTTCCTTGGTCTGGAGGAGGTTTCGGAGCAGAATGGAGGAATGTCCATGGTTTGAACGTTTTCAGTGTTGATGACCATAGTGCTGATGCTAATCGAGATTATTGAAAAAAGCTGCTGCAAACAATGGATGATGGTGATGAGAGATAAAAAGAGGTATCGTGGAAGGAGATAGAGTATTGGAAAGCAAGTTGATGTCCAAGAGAAAGAAGTTTGTTTATCTCTCGTACCATGGCCATGCCGCAAACTTTGGTAGAGAGAAAGAAGTGTGGCTCGTGTTACCAGGAGTGAGAGGAATCGAGACTCAATGGAATGTGGAAAAAGACATGGCGAAGCAACGTAGAACATAGCTTCAATTTTCATGCATATCATGGGTACAAGGAGTGTTCAGAAGTACGCATGAGTTGGCTTCGGTCTGTCCACTTTTCCCAGAACTCTTGCATAAAAATCGCAACAGGAATAAAAAATAAAGTACAAAAGGCCCATTTCTTGCGTACAATTCAGGCGTGGCTGACTGTCCATGCATTATGAAAGATACATATATTTATTCGCATGAAGGGAGGAGATGACAAACTTGAGGAAAATTAATGTGTACTTGAGGCACTTACTCCTCCTTCGCTGCAGCACGATATGCCATCTTGCTACCTTTGTACAGCAGCCACGCCGTCCCACCAAATGCGCTTACAGCCAGTCCTCCAGTCACCGCTACACCTGTAGCGACAGTGGCACCCAGGCCCGCCAAACCAGCGCCAATTCCACCGAGCATAGCGGCTGGTAGCGCAACATAAGACGTCAGCACGGCGGCCTCAAACAGCGTCAAGTCGTCGTTGCTGGCCTTTAGTTTAATCATCACAATCGCAGTTTCTGAGTGTTTGTCGACATCTTCTGTAAGTGTTTCCGTAAACTCACATTTTTCCAACTTCTCTTCATCGAACATGAGAAGCATCACCTTGTCCACCTTGATATCAAATGAAAACCCGGGAATGTCTAGGGACTGGAACAAAACCTCGCAGTTGTCATCCGCCATATGTTCCTGGTACAATGCGTGTACTTCCTTGCTCATGATTTGGTTCACAATGATCCGAAAAGAAACACAGGAAGTGTCGGCTCCGTCGGCTCGCTTGATGCAGTTGTTGATCTTGGAGATCATGACCAGCTCTTTATCGTCAGGGCCACGGTTACTGGCTTTCATGACAAAGTATAGCTTGTAGTTGTAGCCTCTAGACAGTGCCTCAGTGAGCTTCTCGGCGTTGTACTGAGTTTCCTTGTCACTGGGTTCGTACAGACCCGGTACGTCGATGAGCAAGACACGCTTGCCTTTGAGTTCGATCTCTTCCTCGTACACGTCCTTGGTAAAGCCCTTGCGGAAAGTGGCACCAGATTTAAAAGTCTTTGCTCCGAGTTGGGTGAGTAAGGTGGACTTTCCGGCGCCGGCGTTGCCGAGAAGGACAACGGCAGTTTTCTCAGGACTGGAGCAGACTGGAGGCATGTCCATGCTCGAAGTTTGTGTGATGATGCGTGGAGTTTTTCGATGTTTTCGAATATGGAAATGAGCCTGCGATCGAAATTCCTGCAGATTTATGAACACAAAAACAAAGATACTTAGCTGAAGGAAGTTAGAAAATGGAGAAAGAGTTTACAGTAAAGAGAAAAGACGATAGAGCTATAAGGATACAGACTTTTTTTTTTTATTTTTATTTTTACTTTTGCTCTGCCAGCCTTGCCCATGTACAGGTGCATTTGCAATATTTGGGCGAAGGAAAGAATCATGCTACCAGCGGAAGGGAAGGAGAAAACGCAGTCAAGACGGGATAGAAAAGCTGAAACAATCATGGCGAAGCTGTGCAACTTTGTTTACCGCATCAATATTCGACATTCATGCACAGGTTTTGTCTCTCGAAGGATGACTGCGTCCTGCTGTCTGTATATATGGTTTTCAGCCGATGATTCAGCAGTTGTTCGGTATTCTCTTTCCAGAACACTCGCATGCAAAGGGCTAAGACCATGAAGAGTACATTTGAATGTTAGGGGCAACATGTCAAGGTTTAAAATAGAAAGGATGGCGACAGTGTTGAGAAGTAAGTACAAAGAAAATATATATTTTACACAGTTTATCTGTGCCAGAGGTGTACAACTGCACTAATTGATTTATTCTTTACATTTCCGTGCCGAACACACCGCGAGAATCGCCAGACATTCCAGAGTTGTAGTGAGTCATGAAACCGCCAGACACTCCCGAATTTTGGTAAATCACAGAATTCTCAGTCATTCTTGTGTTGTGTTCACGTCCAGAACCACCGGTCATTCCCGTGTTGTAGTGAGTCGTGGAGCTGCCAGACACTCCTAAGTTGTGGTGCCTCACATAACTCTCACTCATTTCTGTGTTGTGATCACTGCCAGAGCCACTGGATATTCCCATGTTGAGGTGAGTCGAGGAACTGTCAGTGATTCCTGTGTTGTGATGACTCGAAGGACTGTAAGGCATGCCCGAGTTGTGGTGACTCGAAGGACTGTAAGGCATGCCCGAGTTGTAGTGACTCGAAGGACCGTAAGACATGTCCGAGTTGTGGTGACTCGAAGGACTGTAAGACATGCCCGGATTGTGGTGAGTTGAAGAACTGTCAGTGATTCCTGTGTTTTGATGACTCGAAGGACTGTAAGGCATGCCCGAGTTGTGGTGACTCGAAGGACTGTAAGGCATGACCGAGTTGTGGTGACTCGAAGGACTGTAAGTCTTGCCCGAGTTGTAGTGACTCGAAGGACCGTAAGACATGTCCGAGTTGTGGTGACTCGAAGGACTGTAAGACATGCCCGGATTGTGGTGAGTTGAAGAACTGTCAGTGATTCCTGTGTTGTGATGACTCGAAGGACTGTAAGATGTTCCCGGATTGTAGTGAATCGAAGGACTGTTAGGCATGCTCGAATTGTGGTGACTCGAAGGACTGTAAGGCATGCCTGAGTTGTGGCGACTCGAAGGACTGTAAGACATGCCCGGATTGTGGTGAGTTGAGGAACTGTCAGTGATTCCTGTGTTGTGATGACTCGAAGGACTGTAAGGCATGCCCGAGTTGTGGTGGCTCGAAGGACTGTAAGACATGCCCGGATTGTGGTGACTCAAAGGACTGTAAGACGTTCCCGAGGTGTGGTGACTCGAAGGACTGTAAGACGTTCCCGAGTTGTGGTGACTCGAAGGACTGTAAGTCTTGCCCGAGTTGTAGTGACTCGGAGAAATGGTAGTATTCCATAAACTCACGAGATATCCCGGAGCCTTCGCCAAAATCGATTTTTTGGGGTTAGGCACAGACGCGTTCGAAGAATCAGGTAACTGATTCCTGGGCGGACAATATTGAATAGCTCCACCACGCGCGGGAATGAGCGGGAGAGCAGGAGGTTCCGAGGGATTTCCAGAAACAGAGACGGCTCCTGAACCTGGGCTCAGATGACGGGCCTGGTAGAGCTTTAGATCGTTGTTGCAGAACGAAATATCCTTCACCAGCTTGACCGCCGACGCGGAGGCCGGGCTAATGTCGATCAGATCTGCGAGCTTATCTTGGAATCCAGGTTGACCCAATACAAGCTCATCGAATGGCAGCATGATGACGCTATCGATCTTGATGTCGAACACAAACCCGGGGATGCTGAGTCCTTCAAACATGGATCGGAAGTTATCTTTTGCCAATTCTTTGTACATGGCTCCAACTTCGTCACTCAGTATCTGATTCACAATCACGCCAAACGACATCTGAGATCCGTCAGCCTTTCTGACACACTCACTGATCCTTGACATCATCACCATCTCTTTGTCGTCGGGTCCGCGGTTGTCAGCTTTGAGAACAAAGTAGAATCGGTAATTGAATCCAAGAGACAGAGCGGAATTGATCTTCTCGGCGTTGAACCGAGTTTCCTTGTCGTTAGGCTCGAATAACCCTGGAACATCGATCAAGCGCACCTGCTGGTCCTTGATTACCACGATATTGTGAGTTACGTCTTTAGTGAAGCCTTTGCGGAACACGGCGCCGGATTCAAATTTTCCGCCGAGCTGAGTAAGCAGCGTACTCTTGCCTGCACCAGCGTTACCGAGCAACACGAGGGCCGGTGTGCCTGTGGCTTCCTCGGAAGGAAGCAGATCTTGAGGATTATCAGAGATGATAGACGAAGGCTCGTTGACCGAAGATGGACCAAGGTATGTAGGGGACGCCACACCTCGATTTTGGAGATGTTGAGAAAGAGGATGAGCTGAGCCAGAAGGCTGGGTAGACGCATTGGCGGCCTCAAAAGTCCCCTGGTTAAGGTGCCGTTGGATCATAACTTCGTCAGAATCAGCAGTATCAGCACGGATCTCGGATTCATCATGGTTCTTTTGTCCTCCACCCTGATGCAGTTTGAAATCGGTATGATCTTGTAGTGCTTCCTGGGCAGCGACATTAACCAATACTGTTTGGACTTTACCCTCGTTGGCACTATTCAACGACTCGACATCTTTCAATTCATTGGCCTAAAGACCAAATCAGAACAGGATAAACGCTGCTTGTCAGCCCCGGCATGAAGACTAAAGGACAAGTAACATTCAAGTACACCTACATAAGCCTCGTCGTTCATGTTCATATCTGTCTTTATGTAAATATTTGTGAGCGAGTGAGTTGGCGTGTGTGAATATAGTGTACCGTGAGTAAAGTGTGAGATTGACTGTGATTGAGAGAGGGTGGGTTCCAAGAAGAGGAAAGAAAAGAAGTAAATGAGGATGGTTCGCTTCTTTTTTTTTTTTTTTTTTTTTTTTTGCTGCTTCGCCCAGTTGGAGGGCGAATGTGTTTGAGCGAGTTATGGCTGACTGACAACCCCCTTTCTTTTTTTCCAAATCGACTAAATCCACCAACACAGTAGCTCACGCTTGAGCATGAACTTTGTTTTGTTTAGTTTTATCGATACACACACCCCTCCGTCAAATCAAAAAAATTGGTTTTGCCTAGCCCTGGCGCGGGAAAAGCACGCACAGTTCGTTTCTAAACAGTTCTTGCTTTGCCATCTAAGAATGGGGTCTTATGTGTGTATCTCTCCTCAGTTTGCACCATCTATTCGAGTGCACCTTGTCCAGGCCTTTTGATATACTCCACCACTTCTGGACTGAGATTCACTACTATACGATACGACTACAACATCAGTGACGCATTCATAATATGCCTTGCCGATATACTTACAGCAGCTGAATGTATCTCAGGACAGTCCAGCCGTTAAAGAACTGTTAAAGAACTGGGTTTGATTCATTTTTTTCTACTGTCCAAATTAATTTCCTTGCCCTCGATCTTTATCCCTGACCACAAAAAACCATGACCATCACCCAAATCTCTCGCACACAAAGCAACCACGCATTCGGTATTAACAACCATGGTCCAGATTTACTGTTCACCAGACGATGAATATACCTCGACTCACCCTCCGAAATTGAATGCTTAATTACAGATTTTGTGTCGAAGATGTACCGTCATTCCTTCATAAGCATGCTTATCAACTCATTAGTGCCCTCTGCGAGCCAGGTACACCAACCACACCGCCCCTACGACTACCTGAGCGACCACCGCTGCCTTCTAAACGTACTACTTTGCTGCTTCCAGCGAGTCCTGGGACATTTTCAGAATATTGTAACTGAACTGCAGTACCAACTCCATCCTGATTGTGTAATGCTTACGCTGGTGCACATTATTAGTGATCACATCGGCGAACCTACGCTGGCTCACGGTCTCGGTGTTGAACGGTAGTAGCGTCATGCCATCAATCTCGATATTGAACAAAACTTGGGGATCTCTGCTCCCAGAACCTGGAACAAAGACTTGCAATTGTCGTGCTGCCCCAGATATTATTGGTACATGTTGTGCACTTCCTTGCTCATGATTTGGTTCACGATCACGCGGAAAGACACTTGGGAGCCGTTCGCCTGTTTGATACATTCGTTGACCTTGGACATCATGACCACCCATTTGTCACCCGGGCTTCGGTTAGTGGCCTGCATGATAAAGTATATCTTGAAGTCGTAGCCTCTGGACTAGGCCTCACTTAGTTTCCTGGCGTTGCTTTCGGTTTAGTTCGTCCTGGGCTCAAATATACCGCGTATATCAATGAGCAATAGAGGCTTGCCGTTGAGCATGCCCTTTTCCTCGTACACATCCTCGATGTATCCTCTGCGGACCGGACTCCCGATTGAAAAGTCGTAGCACCGAGCTGGGTGAGTAAGACGGACGTTCCGGAGCCAGTGTTGCCAATCATGACGATGGCGAGGGCTTATGGAGTTATTTTTAAAAGGGGCGGAGTTTGTCCACGCCTGAAAGGTATGCGTGGAGGGGGTTGATCTATTTGATTTTGAAGTTGCTAGCGATGTTTGAAATTCTGCAGTTAAACTATAGAGACAGCGTTAATGAAACTTGATGTAGGGAGGTAGAATATGAAGGAAACATATATTCGAACGTAGACGGAGGAACAGAGTCAGCAAGGAACAGAGCTGAGGTGGGTTATGGCGGAATGCGAGTTGATGGCAAACAGATACAAAATAAAAGTTGAGGAAGGTAGAGGGGTTATCTTTTCGCTCGCACAGCCAATCCCCGCCCTCCACGAGCAAATTAATAAAATAAAATAGATGTGATGCGTTGCACAAGCTAAAAGGGCGTAAATGCTGCAAGTGTTTCTCGATGGCAAAAATTGAAGAACGAGCAAGACAAACTCATGCCCAGCGTGAACTGCTAAATCTCGCTACCCTGCAGGATTCCCATGCGAACCTTAATTTTTTTTTTTTTTTTTGCCAACAAAGGCACTCAAACAGGCATCAGCTGGAGCCAGGTTAGTTACCAGACTTTTTCTCCTTTCTAAAAATTCCCCTTGCCAGCCCGCCTAGTCCCTTGCAGCCTTCTGGCTCTTCTGACAGTTCTTTAGGAAGTTATGTGGAAAAAGTGATACGAAAACAGAAAACTTAAGGGCGGCATTAGAAATACTCAGCAGGAAATACATGGAAATTTTGGGGGCGTGAGAATAAGGATCTCTGACGTGGAATTATGATATCTCGCCCTGTGGGAGAAAGTATGGCGAAGCAAAAAAAAATAAGATTACACGCAAAGATTTCAATTTGCGGTGCGAATATAACTGGAGGTCATGATAAGATAGCATTGGTGAGAAAAGCTACCATGAAGTGAGAAGCTCAAATGAACTTCGTTGAGTTTTTTTTGCAACCATTCTTCCCTCCGCAATGAACATGCTGCGAAATTTGGGCGAAGGGAGAGCAGCACCGCTTCTGCTACCAGGGCTGAGAAGGGACGACAAGAAGACAGCCAGACTCGATGGAATGTGAAACTCCTTTCCTCTGGCGAAGTAAGAAAAAACTTCACTTCAACTTTCATGCACAGGGAAGGTGGGTTCTGAATACATTTCGCCTTGCTATCATCATGCACGAGTTTCAAGGATTGTTGAAGATTCTGCATGATGTGTAGAGTTGACTCATTCACTCTCCGCAGAACACTGGCATGAAAGGAAGAGTCTCAGAGGGAAGAGTAAAAGAAGAACAAACAATGCTAAAAATTGGCTCATTTCATGAGTAGCATGTCAAGATTGGCAACACATAACATGGATGGTGGCAGATGTACCAGCGGCAAAGTCAATCTTGCTGGTGAGCAGCCACAATGCTTCTCAAATTCCCCATACAATAATGCAATATGTTTATTCTCATATTAGACAAAGCAAGGGTACATCGAATGGGTGCAGTCGAAAAACTTATCCTTCCGTGGCCGAAATCCGATTCGACCGATTCGTCCTCTGGCGAGCTTTGTTTAGCAACCACGCCGTTCCGCCAGTCGCACTTAAGGCCAGTCCGGCGTTCAATGCCACAGCTGCAAGCGCGCCGCCACCCAACATAGCTGGAGCCACTCTGCCTGCAATAGCCAGCGGTATCCCCAGCCAGGACGCCTTCACTGCGGCGTCAAACAGAGATACGTCCTCGTTACTGGCCTTCAACTCCTCCATCTCTATTTCATATTGCGAGCATTCGCACACATCTGCTGCTATCACGTCCTTGAACCGATTGTTGTTCACACCGCGTTCACTGAACCTGAGAAGCATGACTTTGTCAATCTCTATAGCAAACGAAAGGCCACGGAGTTCTATATCGTCTGTGTCTAGGACCTTGAAAAAGGACTTGAAGTTGTCGTCAGCCAATTCTTGGTACATTTCGTACATGTCCCTTCCCATGATCTGGTTCACGATGACTCGGAAGGAGACACGAGAGCCAGTGACTTTCTTGATGCACTGATTGATCTTGGACATCATAACCAGGTCAGCGTTGGAGGGCCCACGGTTGTCAGCCTTTGTGACAAAGTACAGCTTATAGTCGTAGCTTTTTTCGGACAAGGCCTTGGTGAGCGCCTTGGCGTTTCGCTGTGTTGCTTGCTCACGGGACTCATACAGACCCGGCACATCCATGAGAATCACGTTCTGGCCCTTGAGCACGACCACTTCCTCTTGCACTTCCTGGGTGTAACCACTGCGAAGCCGGACTCCCGATTTGAAATTCGTGGCGCCGAGCTGGGTGAGTAAAGTAGATTTGCCAGCACCGGAGTTGCCGAGCAGGACAACAGCGAGTTTTCTTTCGATTGGGTACGGCCGTGGGGAGGATTGTTGGTTGCCCATTGCCGGATAGATATGCGAGAAGGTTGATGATGTGATTTTTGCAAGGATCGATCTATTTGATTCCAGTTGATGTGTGAGACTTTAAAATCTGTAAACAATGAAGGCAGCAATAACGAAAATTATAGGAAAGAATTAGATTAGGAGGTGAAGTGTTCAAGAAAAAAAACCAGTGAACAGAGTAAAACCAGTGAACAGAGTAAAACCAGTGAACAGAGTTGAACTAGGTTATATCGGAAAGCGAGTTAATGGCAAACAGAAAAAAGAATGGGTCAAGGATCTTTGTTTGTCTTTTGCGCAACCAACCTCTGCCTCAGAGGTAGGCGAATTGTTGTAAAAGGGCGAGCCTCTGTCCCGCCATGAACAGTCACATTCGCATAGCTCGGGCGAAGGCGTGGGCTTAAAGGAGGCGGGGAAGAGAAATTACAGCCGACACTCGCTGGCATTGTGGACCATGGCGAAGCAGAAAATGAGAAAATGTAACGCATAAGGTTTCTGTGCTGCTTTGTTTATCGCATCAACTTTCATGCATAATTATGTCCCTCGAACAACGACTCTCACCTTCGCCACCCTGCGCTTTCTGCAGGAACGGTTTTCAAGGAATGAGAGGATTCCGCATTCTTTGTGGGTTTGACTCATCTGCTCTAGTCCAGACAACTCTCATGAAAGTGGGGAGAGGGGAAATAGAGTCCATTTGCAAGTAAAGATTTACACTTCAAGCTTTGTAGCAGAAAGGAGGGTGGCAAGGTCAATGTACCAGGCAACACTCTGTTTCAACACAAAAACAATAACCCAGGTGGAGATGAAACCTTGCGGAACTTGTCGCTCTACTCAAAATTCCACTGAGCTGTGGAAGTATCGTGCTGCGTGTTTTTGCTCGCACCATTGTTGCCGGTGACATTTCTGAAAGAAAGAGTGCTTTGACTACAGGAATCCAACATAGTTAGGCTTTGGAGAGGTAGACCTGTTGCCCAGCGAAGGGGCCATCATATACTGTAGGTTAGAGTAGACAGAATATTTTGGGACGATAGCCTTGCCAGGAGCATTGTCAATTGCAAGCAATCCTGACTTGGTAGAGGTATGCTTACCGGGGTAGCCACTGAGCCACGAACAGTCATTATGAGGTGCAGCGCCGCTCTTTTGGTTTGAATCTTTGTCGGGTGCATCCTGGGCGTCTTAAGCGTGGCAGAGGGCGAGGGACAAACGTGATCGCCAACATATTCTGATTTTTACGTGAGAATGGTTGAGGTTTGCCATTCGCCCTGCACAGCATGCCACATTCTCGAAACTGAAAAGAGGGGGGGGGGAAGAAATTATACAGCGAAGCAAGACAGCTGGAAGAAACGTCGCACCTGGTTGCTGGGAGCTTGTTGGTCGCATCATATCTCACGCAAAGACACTTAGCATGTTTTTACCTCAGGGGCTTGCGAATGAACAAATCCCAAATCACCAACCATGCAGAGCTATCACCCTTGTAACCAACAGGATCAACTCTCCTTCGATGTTTGTATTTCTCTCGTTTACCCACGTATACTTTTGTTCACATGAAGCAAGGCAGGAGAAAATTGACAAGCTGCGTAATCTAGCACCTATCCTTCCGTCCTGTCAGTCCACTGTTTGTCCTTTCCAAAAACAACCACGCCAATCATCCCAGAGCAATTGCACCCAGTCAACCTCTCGCTGACACACCCGCAGCTGTGACTACGCTGCCGCCCATCATAGCTGTGCTCACGCCTCAGCCAGGGTTATCGGTATCGCAACGCAAGTCATTACCACCGTAGTCCGGAATCGCCTTACATTCTAGTTGCTGACCGTCAGCACCCTCATCTCGGTCGGAGATTCCGAGTGCTGGCGACATTTTCAGCAAGAATGTCCTTGAAACCACGCGTCTCTACATTCACTTCATTAAATCTGAGGAGCATGACACTGTCTATCGATATATCGAACTAGTGCCCAAGGATGTTCAAGTTATTGAAAAAAAGGACTCGTAGTTATCGTTCGCCATGTATTGTTGGTATATGTCGTACTGTTCTTTGCTCATGATCTAGTTCACGATGACCCGGAAAGAGGCGCGGGATCCGTTAACTTGCTTGAGCTCTGGTTGCCCTCAGACATCATGACCAGGTCATTATTGTGTGATCCATGATTTTCGGCCCTCATGACAAATTGCAACTTATATAACCTTTTGTTGACAAGACCTTGATGAGCGCCTTAGCGTTGAACTGCCCTCTTCCGCACTTGGCTCATAAAGACCTAGATCATTGATGAGCAGGACACACTAGTGATCGAGAACAATCTCTTCCTCATAACAGTCCTTGGTGAAGCCCATGCGGAGCAGAATGCCAGGTTTGAACGACTTTTGCGCCAGGATGGGCGAGTAAGGTTGACTTACCGACGCCAGACTTACCGATCATGATAACGGCGAGACGTTTTGGAGCAGATTTTGGATAGAGAGAAAGTTTTTCCATGCCTGAAAAGTATGCAAAAAAGATGGTAGAGTTTGATACAGTAGTTTACAGCTGATGATTCTGTGGGAAGGTCTGCAAGTTTGGATTGATATTACGAGTGATTATATTATATTCTTGCTCTCATACTCTTTCTTTCATGCAGTCGCTCTGAGGAAGGCGAACTAGTCAACCTCGCGCATAATGCAGAATCTCCAACAATCCAAGAAACTCGTGCATGATATCAGAGGCGAAATCGTCGACACACTCTTCTGAAAATGCAACTGTGCATGATAGTATAGTTGAAGGGATGAAGGATGCCCTTGTTCTTGCTTCGCCATGGGGGTGAGAGTGGTAGTTTCCACATTTCCATTGGACATGGCTATTTTCTTGTCGTCCTTTCTCAGTCCTGGTAGCGCGGATGGTGATGCCCAAATTTACAGCATGATCACAGAGGGGGCAAGGGCTGGTTGGAAAAATGAAAAAAAAAAAACACAATCCTCAACCTTTCTCATCAACTTTTTCTTTTTGCCATCGCGCGTCACAGTGCCTTTGCCCCAGCAAGATCTCATCATCACCTACAAATCGTAGCTGCACTGTAGAAACTCCCACAAAAGTATCATCAGTAATATCATCAAGGTCAACCTCTACAACCTTTTAATATTATTTCAAGTATGGACAAACCTCCAGCCTGCTTCAAAACTGTTCCCGAATCTGCACCCAAACCCCCCGCTGTCCTCATGATCGGTAACTCTGGCGTCGGCAAGTCCACTTTACTCACCCAACTTGGTGCCAAGGGTTTCCCCTCGGGTGTCGAGTTCCGCAAAGGTTTCACCACGCAATTTAAGGAGGAAGAGATCGAATTAGATTGCCAACGCATCATGCTCATTGATGTTCCAGGTCTGTATGAGCCGAATATCAAGGACACCCGACTCAACGCCAAGAAGCTCACCGACGCTTTGTCGCTTGGGTATGATTACAAGTTGTACTTTATCATGTTGGCCACTAACCGTGGACCTGACGATCGTGACTTAGTCATGATGTCGAGAATCAACGACTGTATCAAAGAGGTTGAGGGCTCCCAGGTTTCGTTCCGACTCATTGTGAACCAAATCATGGACGAGAGAGTATTCGGCATGTACCAGGATGAACTCGCGTACGATAACTTCAAGTCTTTTTTTGAAGAGCTGAAAATTGACGGGTTCTCGTTCAATATCAAGATTGATCACGTGATGTTACTGCGATTCGATGTTTCGGCCGTGGCAAAGCGCGGGTTCAAGAGCGTGCTTGCTGAAGATGTGCGCCAGCACTCACAATCTCCTATCAAGGTGGGAGAGTTGAGGGTCAATAATGAGGATTTAAAGTTATTCCAGTCCGCGGTGTTGGCGCTACCGGTATTTGTGGGTGGAGGACTGGTTTCAGCTGCGATGGGCTACGGATTAGCTATATGTGCGGCAGTCGGCGGGGCCGCTGTAGTTGTTACGGGCGGGGCGGCATGGATGATGTACCGAACTGCCAAGGCCTCGAAGAAGGCGGCTACGAAGTAGAGTTAGGTGTCGATTACAGTTTTATTTCCTTTGATGTTGTTCTTTCCTTTCCAAATCCAGTATGTACAGTGTTCCTGATTCACATATGTTGTTACAAACATACAATTGCCAGCGTCGACAATTGAGTCGACATTTGACTTTTTCCAGCTTCTTCCTATAATCTTCATCCTTGTGTTCTGGTGAGAACGGACGCATCAAATCCATAAATCATGCGGATTCTCCATAACTTCCTTAAAAAAGAACCCCCCCCCCCGTGCATGCATAAAGTGCAGGACGAAGGCATCTTTTGTGGGACATTGCTACGCATGCAAGTTGGTGCGAAAAACAAAGCGGTAACGTCATATGATGCGTTTTGACTTGCTTTTTCTTGTGTTTCTCCATGGTTTTATTTCCACATTCCGTCGAGCCTGGCGATTTTCATGTTATTCTCTCAGCCTTAGTAATGCGGGTGGCATACTTCCCTCGCCCAAAAATCCTCAATGCAGAGGCAGCACATTCAAGGATGGTTGTACCAAGAAAAAGATACAATCCTCATATGCCATCGACACGTTTTCCGACACAAAATACGCAACCGAACTTGACTCTCTCTCATTCTATTTCTCCTCTCTCCCTCTCTCTGTTTGAGGTATCTCGCTCGATACTACTTTGCCCCGTCAAGTTACCTTTGTCTTTAGTCGTGGTCGCACTGCAATGAAAGAATAGTGGCATATGTACCAGCAGTAGTAATGGTTTTACTGGCAGACAGCCACAATGCCTTTCTATTCCTAGTCTTGCTGGTTATCCACCCTTCTCTACGCGGCAGCCGATTCAGAGACCACCTCATACGAGAATACTTTTGAAACATATGTATTTTTATTCTCATATTCAGTAAAGGCAGACAAAGCAAGGGCTAAAAGAAATAAGTGCGGTCGGCAGATATATCCTCCCGTGGCTGAACTTTCTGTGGCCGATACTCCTGCGGCTGAGCTTTTTGTGGCCGATCCTCCCGTGGCCGAACTTTCTGTGGTCGATCCTCCGTGACTGACCCTTCTATGGCTGATCCTTTCATGGCCGATCCTTCTGTGGCCGATCCTTCTGTGCCTGATCCTTCCGTGACTGATTCTTCTGTGACTGATCCTTCCGTGACTGATCCTTCCGTAACTGATCCTTCCGTGACTGATCCTTCCGTGGCCGATCCTTCCGTGGCCGATCCTTCCGTAGCCAATCCTTCTGTGGCTGATCCTTCTGTGGCTGATCCTTCTGTGGCTGATCCTTCTGTGGCTGATCCTTCTGTGGCTGATCCTTCTGTGGCTGATCCTTCTGTGGCTGATCCTTCCGTGGCTGATTCTTCCGCGACTGATCCTTCCGTGGCTGGTCCTTCTGTGGCCGATCCTTCCGCGGCTAATTTTTCCGTGGCCGATCCTTCCGTAGCTGGTCCTTCCGTAGTTGGTCCTTCCGTGGCTGATCCTTCCGTGGCCAGCTCTTCCATGACCGAAGTCTGGTTTGTCTCATTCATCAGACGGTAGGCTTGATGCAGCAGCCACACTGTCCCACCAACCGCACTTATGGCCAGGCCAGCGTTCACTGCCACAGTTGCAACCATTCCGCCGCCCAAAAAAACTGTAGCCACTCTGCCTGCTACAGCTACCGGCACTCCCAGCCAGGACACCATCACTGCGGATTCGAACAGAGTTATGTCCTCGTTGCTGGCCTTCAGTTCCTTCATCTCGATCGCAGATTGCGAGTGTGCGCACACATCAGCAGCAATCTTGTCCCTGAAACCATGCGTCTCCACATCCGATTCATTGAACATGAGGAGCATGACACTGTCAATACTGATTTTGAACGAAAAGCCACGGAGTCCTATCTCTTTAGCCTTATCCAAGGTTTGGAAAAAGGACTTGAAGTTGTCAGAAGCCATCTCCTTTTTGTACATCTCATACACTGGCGCGGCCATGATTTGGTTCACGATAACCCGGAAGGAGACACGAGAGCCGCCGACTTTCTTGATGCACTGGTTGACCTTGGACATCATGACCAGGTCAGGATTGAGAGGACCACGGTTCGTGGCCAGGGTGACAAAGTACAGCTTGTAGTCATAGTTTTTGTTTGACAAAGCCTCGGTGAGCTTCTTGGCGTTGAGTCTGGTTTCGTTGTCCTTCGGCTCGTACAGACCCGGCACGTCGATGAGGACGACGTCGTGGCCATTGAGTTGGATGTGTTCCTCGAGTACTTCTTTGGTATAGCCCTGGCGGCACTTGACTCCCGATTCGAATGTCTTAGCGCCAAGTTGAGTGAGTAGAGTAGACTTGCCAACACCGGAATTGCCGATCAGGACAACAGCGGTTTTTCTTTCGGTGGAGGGGATTTGAGAGGAGGATTGTCCATTTCCCATTGCTGAAAAGATTTGCGAGAAGGTAAGGAGGTAGAATAGAGAATGATATGTTTAAGAATAGACACCAGGGGACACAGTCGAGCTGGGTTATATCGGGAAACGACTTGTAAAATGAGAAAGTGAAAGAGATCAATATATTTTGTTCCCCTCTTGGCACAACCAACCCTTATCTCAGCAGTACACGGGTCGATACCAAAAGATACCATCTTTGTCCCGCCAGGAACAGGTTTGCACCATCTGGGTGAAGAAATGGGTTACGAGGGGTGGGGAAGGGTTGTACAGCCGAGGCTCGGTTGCAAAAGTGGTAAAAAGCATGGCGAAGCAGCTTTGTTTGTCCCATAAACTTTCATGCATTTCAATGTCCCGAGAAAGTCGACTTTGCCTTGCGCCATCTGCAGACGTGAATTCTAAGGAATGATGAGGATTCTGCATGATTTATGGATTTGATCCTTCCGCTTTCCCGAGAACATTCGCATGAAAATGGCGAACAGGGAAAAGAGCCCATCTCAATCCACGCAAGTCAACAGCATCACCTTGAGATTCACAACAAAAAGGGCGGTGGCAGCGTCGACAGGCGATGTAACACTCATTTTCATTGCAAAGAGCAGCGCAAACAAGCAGAGGGTGTCTTTGTCAGTTGCATGATATTTTGATTTATTCTTTTGTTTCCTGGCTTGGGCTTTCATCACTCGGGGCAGCAAACTAATCTCTGGTTCTGTTGACTACAATCCTTCCCACTGCCTTTGTCGCTTTCTGTGCTATATGCACGCAGTTTCTAAAGATTTCCAGATTCCTGGAGCCCACGAGAGGACGAGAGGGCAAGATGGCCCTTCCAACTCTGTTAAGAAGTGCAGTCTGGTAGCGTTTCAAATCGTTGTTGCAGAACGAAATGTCATTTTCCAGCTCGATCGCAACGGCCGGGTGCTTGAGGATCTCTTCTGCGAGTGTATCCCGGAACTTATTCTGCTCTAACTCAAGCTCGTTGAATGGCAGCATGATGACACTATCGATATTGATGTCGAACGTAAACCCGGGGATGCTGAGTCCGTCAAACATGGATCGGAAGTTATCTTTTGCCAATTCTTTGTACATGTCTCCAACTTCTTCACTCGGAATCTGATTCACAATCATTCCAAACGACAGTTTGGATCCGTCACTCTTCCGGACACACTCACTGATCTTAGACATCATCACCATCTCTGCGTCGTCGGGTCCACGGTTGCCAGCCTTGAGGACAAAGCAGATTCGGTAGCTGTGCCCGAGCAACAGAGCTTCGTTGAGTTTCTGGGCATTGAGCTGCGTCTCTTTGTTACTGGGCTCGAACAGTCCAGGAACGTCGATTAGACGCACGTCTTCGCCGTTGACCTTCACAAGTTCTTCAGAAATGTCTTTAGTGAAACCTCTGCGGAACTTGGCACCGGAATCAAATTTCCCGCCGAGTTGTGCAAGTAATGTGCTTTTGCCCGCACCAGCGTTGCCGAGAAGTAGGAGGGCCGGTGGACCGTTGGTATTCTTGTCAGGTGATTTTGGGGAGTCAGAGGTGTTGGCGGCGTCAGGTTCAATGCATGTATTGGATGGAGCGCCGTCTGTGAGATGACAGAGAAGCCAGCGACGACATGACAGGGAGCGCTGTTTTGTTAGTTCGCATCCTTGTCATATTTGAACAGGTCGTTTTTAGGCTGGCGGAAAGCATGCAGACATATACTTGAAGAAGTGATCCGAACAAGAATATACCCTCCAAGAAGCCTCGAATGATGATTAACTCCCTGTGCCCCATTCACGTCGACCTAAGGCCAAAACAGAGCATAATGGCATAATGTATCCTCCTGGTCAGCTGAGGCAAGAAAACTCGAAGGAGATGAGCTATTCTAGTACACTTACAACGGTAGCTGGCACTTTCATTTCTACCATGGTACAAAACAGTGTGGGTAAGTGAGTTGGAGTGTGTGAAAGACTGAAAATGAGCGAGAAGACGAGCCTATTTCAAGAAGTGGGCAAAAAATAAGAAGCGCATCTCTTTTATGCAGAAAGTACATGGGTGGCGAATCCATTTGTATTTTTTACCATTGTGAACTCGCACTGCAACACAGACTAAGTCCAACACTTTCTCTGCTTCATGGAGCACAAAAATTTGGGCACTTGGTTGCATGTTTAATCCAAGGCGTGAGAGGCGCACTGTTCGCTGTCCCACGCATGTCCATCTACTTGCACACTTCATTTTCCAAAATAATATCCTCATATTCGAAGACATCCTTTCCTTCACTACTCTTGTTGTCGCAACTGGCCCTGAGAAATTGTGGTATTCGGGTCCAACACATCCTTGGTATCCACCATCATTCGTGGGTCTAGCGCATAGCCTATCAGACTCCACTGCCACAATCGGAAGCACTTTTTCATTTTCTTCTGAGCAGTTGCCGTGATAGGCTGAGGCATGCATTTGATCACTGTTGGTGGTCTCGTCCTGAGGAGCATGTCAGTGTTGATTGCGAGTAAAGGAATGGGTTTATGATCCGCATAACTCGAACACCTTTGTGTTCACTCACGTCATAGATCCCTGAAGAAACTTTCCCATTAGTTATCTTGCCCTCCTGCATCTGGCGCCGTAAAGTAGCTCAGTGGTAGACGCAAGAACTCTGACCGAAAAGACTGGGTTCGATTCTGACCATCACTACCTCCTTATTTCCCTCCAGCGCCTAAGTTTAACCTTCTCTCATCCTCAAACCTCATCCTTAGCCACAAAAACCATGAATCGCTCTCGCATAAAACAGACCATGCAGTCTCGTGGCTACCCTTTGGAAACCTCAATTGGCAATAGTAACCAGGGTCTAGATTGATCGTTTGACTACATGCATCAACCACTAATTTCCCGTGCCCTCCCACATCCTCTCTGTTGGCTTTATTTTGATGGCAAACGGAGGCAACGCAAGATGCACCAAGAAACATTTGACATATCCTTCCTTTCTTCCTAGTGCGATAATTTTTCTCCTCCAAGTGGAGTACACTCTATATCGCCAAGCTGTCAATCGTGCAAAAGTGTGGCCCCTGTGTATTTCCTGAAATCCAGCCAGTGCAACTGCCCACTTTGGAGCCCCATTGGCACAGTGGGTTAGTTCGTCCTGAGCTGTATTTACAAGATCCTCAACACTGGCAGAGACAGTGCAAAGGAAAGTGACTATGTGGATTGTACCGTCGTACGATGTGCGTGGTTGTTAATGAGTGATTTGTGACCGAGAAGGGCTTCCTCTCCTCAATACAGCGAGTTTATTTGTGTCTAGATCATCCCTAACTGTTTGCAGGAAAGTTTTCCCTATATTCCGATGGGCTACATCGAGATCTCAGTGTAACAACCGGCCCGTTCTCCCATCCTCCGAGACTTTTACCATCGCACCATTACTGTATTGAGCAGCCTCGGTCCTTGCTCCTAGTCTGCAGTGCCTTCTCAACCTTGATCGTTTGTTGTCAGTGCATGCTCACATCGCGATCAAGAATGTCCTTGAACTTTTGGCACTCCATAACTTCTTTACTGAACCTAAGGAGCATCACATTATCAACTGTGGCATCGAACGAACAGTTGGGGATATCCAGAGATTCGAACAGGGAGTGGCAGTTATCCTTCTCTATTTCTCCCTAGTATGTGTCATGCGTGCTTTGGTCCATGATCTTGTTCGCAATGAGGCGGAAGAAGACGCGAGCGCCGTTGGTCTGTTTGGCGCACTCATTGATCTGAGACATTATGGTCAAGTCACTATTGGTGAATCCGCGGTCACTGACCGTGTAGTTGGATCTCTTCTTTATGCACGTCCTCAGTAAAGGCTCTGCGGAACCGAACGCCTGAGAGGCAGTTCCTGGCGCTGATCTGGGTGAGTAAGGTGGACTTGCCGACGCCAGGGTTTCCGATCATAATGACGGCGGGAAAATTGGCTGGAGGAGTTTCCATGCTTGAGTAGCCCGCAACAAGGTAGTAGGGGTTGATATTGTCGATTTAAGAATCCATGTTTGTTGTGGGAAGTTCTGCGGTGCGACTAAGAATTGAGCAAGATTGAGTAGGGTGGATGCTTTTTTTCACTTTTGTACGACCTGTCGTTGCCTAACCACAAACTGCCTGCCACTGCATTGAAAGATTACCGCCGTGTAAGATTTGGGCGACAGGAGCATTGATACCCGTGTTACCAGGGCTAAGAGGGGGGAAGACAAGAGTACAGCCAGACCCGATGGAATGTGAGAAAAGATGGCGAAGCACCACATTGCTATGCCGTTTTTGTTTGTCACTTATGCATTTTGACATTTCGCAAAAATAAGTCTTCGCCCCGCTATATGCAAGCATGATTTGTGTATTCCGCATGATTTTTAGATTTGATCCGGCCGCTTACCCGCATGAAAGTGGCGAGGGAAAAAAAGGTGTCCTTCTCGCAGGGAGCAAACACCTCAAGATTTACAACAGAACGGATGGTGGCAGCATCGATGAGAAGGACTTCACTCTTTTTCAGTACAAAAAAGCAATACGAACGAAGAAAGAGTATATTGGTGCTGGTCAACACTTGATATATTCTTTGATTTGACCTATGTCTATTCTACGTTCTCTTCGCAAGGATATATAGAATCTGGATTAACTTCGGAGAGTGGGCAGAAGATATCCATCAAGTAATTGAACTTCTGTATGGTTCCACTGACAACGCCATTGAAACCATTCGTGAAGGCCATAAGTGCAGACTCTGAGAATGCCTCTTCAACTGTGCCGAGAAGTGCAGTATGGTAACGTTTCAAATCGTTGTTGCAGAACGAAATGTCATTTTCCAGCTCGATCGCAACGGCCGGGTGCTTGAGGATCTCTTCTGCGAGTGTATCCCGGAACTTATTCTGCTCTAACTCAAGCTCGTTGAATGGCAGCATGATGACACTATCGATATTGATGTCGAACGTAAACCCGGGGATGCTGAGTCCGTCAAACATGGATCGGAAGTTATCTTTTGCCAATTCTTTGTACATGTCTCCAACTTCTTCACTCGGAATCTGATTCACAATCATTCCAAACGACAGTTTGGATCCGTCACTCTTCCGGACACACTCACTGATCTTAGACATCATCACCATCTCTGCGTCGTCGGGTCCACGGTTGCCAGCCTTGAGGACAAAGCAGATTCGGTAGCTGTGCCCGAGCAACAGAGCTTCGTTGAGTTTCTGGGCATTGAGCTGCGTCTCTTTGTTACTGGGCTCGAACAGTCCAGGAACGTCGATTAGACGCACGTCTTCGCCGTTGACCTTCACAAGTTCTTCAGAAATGTCTTTAGTGAAACCTCTGCGGAACTTGGCACCGGAATCAAATTTCCCGCCGAGTTGTGCAAGTAGTGTGCTTTTGCCCGCACCGGCGTTGCCGAGTAACAGGAGGGTCGGCGGGCCAGTGGGGTGATCAGAACAAGGCGAATCACCGTTGTTTTGGTTCGTATTCTTTCCATTTTCCACCAAAGCATTTTCCTGTTTAACCTCGCTGGCACCATCTATTGGCTCGGAATTGATCTTCTCGGCATCCTAGAGACCGAGACAGAAAATATCAAGCGCCTCTGGTTAGACCGCTGCATAGGGACTCATGAACAAGTTTCCATTATAGAACACCTACAGATGCATAGTTCCCGTCCGTCTCTGTCATGAGGCAAATATGTGTTGTGTGAGGGTGAATTGGGGCGTGAGTAATGTGTGTGTGAATGACTCTACTGGGGAGCAAGAAGGGGAGATACGAAAAATAAGAAGCGTTGTTTTAAATGAAAAATGCGAATGTGGCGAATACCTTCGAAGCACTGCTGTGAACTGTAAAATGACAAAACAAGAGTCTTGTCTGCGTACCCTCCAAAGTCATTGAAAACAACAGGGCTCAAGCATCGTGATTCGCACTTTCTTGCATGATTGTGTTTTCACACATTTTTTTTTCTTTTCTTCGTTTTTTGCTTAGCCCTGTTATGCGGGAAGCGCAAGGTTCTTTGTCCCGCCAATACCGCCCACTCTACATTCAAATCCGTTGGTACTATCAAGTAGGAGACGCGGATCTAACACACCCTTGATATACACTGCCATCGTTGTTACCAGTAATTTGACATCCTCACAACAGCAGAACGGGAAACCCTGGACGAACCATGGCCAAAACTTTAATTTCCTCTTTCCTCGACGATAAAAGCGACTGCTATTATCCTCAGAAAGTGATTACCCATTAGGAGCAACAGGGAGTCATCAATGCTTCTGTTCCCTTGACTATAACATGCATTAGTATGTGATTGACCCATAGGATTAGTGCAGGGTTGGTTCATTTATGTGACAAACGAAGGCAGAACGAAGAGAAAGAGAGAAACGTTTGTCCTTTCTTCCTAGTGCGATGGTGTTTCTCCTCCAAGTGAGCACGCTCTATATCGCCAAACAGTCTACCGTGGGTAAGTGCAGCTCCCTAAGCATTTCCAGAATTCCATTGGCACAGTGACTCGGTTCGTTCTGATTCCGGGGCTGCTTCGCAAGATCATAAGCACTGGCCGAGTCAGTGTGGTGGAAGAGACTCTGTTGACCGTCAGAACGCATGCCGATTGTGGGAAATACGATGGAGTTGAACTGTTTCTTTTGTGCGAACTGATTGATTGTCGACAAAGGATTTGTGTTTAAGAAGGGCACCCTCGTATTCTGCTATTCGATATGGCCTTCTTATTATGTCCGTTAAAAACAACCAGGCTGAACCAGCCCCATCCCCCTAACTGCACTTACTGCTATTATTCTGTAGAAACTAACGGCTCCGCCAGCCTGACACCATTATCAGCATTACTATGGAGCAGCTCCAAATTTCGTTGCTGACTTCCAGCTTCGCCATTTCGATCTCATATTGCGAGCGCTGGCACACATCTGCAGCAATCGTGTCCTTGAACCTCTGATTGATAATATCATCGTTGCTGAGCATGAGGAGGATGACGCTGTCAACCGTGATATCAAACTTAAAGCCTGGGAGATCTTGCTCCGGGTCTTAGAACTTGAAATAAAGACACACTAACCATCGAGCTCGATTTCTTCCTCATACACGTCCTTGGTGAAGCCCATGCGGAACCGGTTGCCTGAGGGAAATGTAGTGACGCCGAGTTGAGAGAGCTGCATGGATTTGCCAGCACCGGAGTTGCTGATCATTAGGATAGCGATTTGTCTGTTCATTTCTTGAGCTTGTAAGTGAAGCTGGATGCTCTCGAGTATAAGGGTGATATTGTGCTCGGTATTAAAACTATTGGCGGTGAGAAAGAGACTTTGTGAAATGTGGTTGGGGATGTCGAAAAGAGACTGGAAGAGGCAGAGTCGAGATGAGTCAAAATCAAGTTGCGTATTGATAGCACACCGAAAAGATGCTGAAGAGGGGAGTTCTTTGTTCCCTCCTTTTGAATAAATAACATCATCACGATCATGCGATATGCCCGAAGGCAATGAATGCTACGCGTTACATGGGCAGAAAAAGAATGGGACAAAGAAAAATGAGAAAAGCGTGGCGAAGCAACAACAGGATGGGTATAATGCACTGCAGTGTTCCACTGTTCTGTTTATGGCATATGTTATTTCAGTCGCGCACGGTGAGTCTAGTTTTTGTCTAGCCATGATCCGTAGGACGCACACTGTTTGCTGTCCTATCCTCTTTTACATTCATATCCCCTTTCTGTTGGTTTTATCTAATCGAGCGCGCCTTGCCGTCGCTCTTTGATATACTCCACCGCTTCTGGACTCAGATTACCCACCGTCTTGTACGACTGTAGCATCGGCAACGCATCCATGATTTGTCTTGCCGCTCTCACGTCCACCTCTGCCGCGGTCTGCTGCAAGTGCAGGACTCTCATATTCGGAAACACCCTTTTCCGTGACTGCCCCTCTTGCTCTCGCAATTGGTCTTGATAGATCGTATTACTCGGATCCAACACATCCTTGATATCCACCACCATCCGCGGTTCCAGCGCTTCGCCCATCAGACTCAGCTGTCGCAGCCGCGTGCACTTTTGTAGCTGCTCCCGCGCAGCTTCCACGATGGGGCGAGGCGTGTATGTGACCATCTTGTTGGTGTCCCTGTCCAACCGTGTTAGTCCCGTGAGTTTGTTGAGGTACAAAAACCGGAGAGTCGAGGAGCACGCCCATGGGGTGTACACTGCCCGTCGATCAGGACTACTCCTACCACTGCTACCTCCTTCCTCTTCGTCGTCCTTGGGTGCCTCACCAAACAGTTCGATCGACAGGGTCGAGTTCCAGAGCACCAGCCGCTCAAGTTTGGTCCAGGTAGTCAGCATGGTCTGAACGCCCTTGTGGGTAACCTGCTCCCAGATCAGGAGCACGTCTTTGATATTGGGGCATCCACGCACCAGTGTGCAGATCATGTCGTCGCCCAGCTGCGACCGCCAGAGCATCAAATTGGTCAGCTTTTCCATTCCGGAACTGAAGAACTTGACCCAGCTCTCGCGGGGGATCGTCTGGTTGCCGTGGGAGCTGAAGTTGGTGAGGTTCGGGCATAGGCGCGAGAGATGCTCGATGAGGTGGCCCTTGGTGCCGTTCAGTTGCGCCCGGGCTTGGGTCCTTAGAGAAGCACCAAGGTTGATGTATCGGATCTTAGGCAGGTGGCTGAGTAAGCGATACAGAGTGCGATGATCTGCTGTCGAGTTAAAAATGTTGATATGGAGCAAGTTGTGCTTGTAGTTGTCTGGTAAAAGCGAGCTACTTGGTGTCGAGCCATCCTCGATCGTGAGTCCTGAAAGGAGAAGTTTATCGAGACGAGGGAAAGCCATCAACAGAAGGTCGACGGACATGGAAGGACCCGTGTCCTGGGCTTGAGTCACATCTACGCGCAGTTCCTTGATGTTGGAGAAGTGACCGTAATCTTGTGCCACTAGGACAAGAAGGGCAACGGTCTCCGTGCACGAGTCGTTGTGCAGAGTCAGATCCAAAACTTGGAGTGTGTCTGTGATATATCTCTTGCCCTGTTTAAAGGCAAGTGCTTCCTCCTTCTCGAGTCGAACGAGTGACGACCATGGATTCTGTTGTTGACCTTCCTGTTGTTGATCCTCTGGTTGTTGTTGTTGATCCTCTGGTTGTTGTTGTTGTTGGTCGTTGTCGGTGTTTCTTGGGCGTCTAAGGCCAAACAGCACTTGACATGTGGAGGAACCTCTTAGAGTCCTGTCAAAGAGTTTGAGCGAGAGCAGATTTGAGCACTGGTGCACACCCTCGAGCAAGTCTGGGTCGATCATGTCTGTCATAATATCGATGTGGCGGACCAGGTCGCGATGACGCAGCAGTGCCTCGGGCGGACAGGTTTTATCGGTTGGCGGGTAGGTCGTCCAGGAGGGTCTGTGGGTGTTGGGCGGCAGGGGCGCAGGCAATTGGACAGAGTCCCAGATGAAATGCAGCCATTGCTGGTAGTACAGGCGGGAGACTTGGGCAAGGGCGATGCAGTCGCGCTTGAGGAGGTATCGCTCAAGGAGGATACACAGCTCTGGGGTGACCAGCGGGTCAATCTCGTGTGGCATTTAGTGTTTCTTGTGAATGAAGGTTGGAATGAAGGTTGATGCAAGTTGAACAAAGACAAAGGAATGAGGGGATGAAAAGACGAGCGATGCGCAATTGTGCCCCTTCGTCTCTGTCCACAACGATGTGGAAATGGACAGTTGTGCAGTTATGCCTGTCTGTCTCTGTCCACAGCGATGTGGAAACGGACCAAGAAACAAAAGGGCCCTTGGTCACTCTGCCTTTGTTTCCCCTTTTCATCGCCTCACGGGTTGATCACAGCACCGACGCCCTTGTTGCGCACTGCAAGGTCAGCGCTTGCATTCCTTGCAAGTGTCTTTGGCAGGTGCGACAGCCTTTGTTTTTTCTGAGGTTAGGTCTGTGTGTGTAAAGGAGCGCGCTAGGATGGACGCGTTCCACGCTTCCAAGGGCAGAGAGCGACATGATTTTTGATGGTCACAGTGCAACAACAGGCCACAGAGGCACGCACTCTTTCTCCGCCGTCCCCTTTGCCACATAATCAACCCATCCACTCTCTTGATCCATAGCCATGCCCCCCACAAAGAAAAGATCAGAGACCATTCAAAATCATTGCCGAAGCAGGCACCCTCGGCACCCTCAACAACGTCATCAAAAACAATTGTCCACAAGTCGACACCACGACACCGCGGAAGCCGACACCCTCAGCACACCCCGAAAGAACCCAGCTTATTCGCAAAAGCACAGCCTCCCACACATCACGGAAGCGGACACCATGTTCTTCTTCAGAGATCCACCCGATGCCCAGACCTTGATAGCCCAAGTCCGCAGCTACATTGCCGCTGGTAAATGCATCTGACACGTAAAACGGAAAAGGTTATTCAGCTCAGTCAATTGCTGTTTTACAACCAGAGCTTTATCCTTTATTCTGCCAGATCGAACTCTACGCACCAAAGACGTGGACGTTGAGAGCGCTATTTGGTTTCGCCACAGCTTTAAAGGTCTCAGGTTCGACATCTGCGAATCTTACGAAAACCATCGTCCCAGGGGTTTCTGCGCGGCCCTGTATCTCAAACTCCGCATGCAGGAGCTCACCTATGACGAAAGGCTTGAAAAGGCCAACGTGTACAGGGAGCTTGCTCTTGATCTCAACAAGAGGTCTCTATAAGTGATCTCATGAGGGTGAACTTCAAGGTCGCTTGTGCATGGCGCTGTGGACACTCACCTGACAAAATCGCCATCGGTCAAGTACACACCGACGCACTTTTCACAAGATCGCTGGCGAACTTGCTGCCGTTTACAGTGGCATGCGGAAAGCTCTCGACGTATTTTTGACAGACAAATTGGCGACGGAGGAAGCCGAAAGCAGCAAGAACAACAAGACCAACAGCGGAAAAGAAAATAATCGAAGATCAAGGTCAAGCCGAAGTCGTATCCTCTATCTCCTCAACACTCATCTGCCTTTAATACGCCCTCGTGGAGCATCGGTCTTCCTTCCCCAGGTGTTGGATCTTCTACCGCGACCCCCGCTTCAGCTATTGGCCCTGCAGTATCTTTACAGGTCCCACTAGCACTTTCGCAACCAGGTCCACAAATATCTTTACTGCCAACTGAGCCAGCGCTTTTACAACCAACTCAACCAACGCTGTCTTCTCGGGCGCTATCAAGTGAGTCGGAGAGGACCGATGATTTTCAACAAAGAATGAACCCATAGAGGTCTGCCTTGGTGAATGTGGCTACCCAAGCATCAACATCGTCACAACGCCTTCGTGAGTCACCAGTCTCGGAAGCGGAATGGGATCAAGAGAACCAGGATCAGGACCAGGATTATGAAGCAGACTACTCCAACGACGAACCTGACTTGGTGATGAAAGGTGCCTGGCGTTGCAGATGTGGTCGATGGAATGGAAGGTTGAGATTATGATAGACGGGAGGCTTCAGCCTTTCAAGGAGAAGGTGCGCGAACTGCAAGGGACGATCAGGCAGCTTCAGTCAACGATAGAGCAACAACAATCGGCGAACGATCATCTGACCAAGGAAAATGAGCATCTACGACAGAATTATGGTATGCTTATCTACCAAAGGCGAAAGGACGTGCTATCAACAATGACAAGGGAGCGTGACTACATCGGCAAGCTCAGCAGTGTGGAGATGACGACCAAGTTACTGAACTTTGTGGCGTTTCCAAGTGCTGCGAAATCGAAGGGGTTGGGTATTGGAGGCTCTTCTTAGCCTACGCTCTCTGTTTTAAATAAAGACGAGTATGGACAAATTTGCCTTAAAGTTGGGTATGATGTCACCAGCCCTGATAAATGGACAAAAGGCGCGTGTGTGTTTTTGCAATCATGCAGATCCATTCAACCCCATCACCCATGAGCACCAAAAGGAAAGCTGGCACGGTTCTTGCAAAGGAAAGAGCGACAAAGAAGTCGGCAGGACTTACGGATAAGGACGACGCGACACTGGCGGAAGCGATATTCTTCTTCCAAGACCCACCCAACGTCGATCGCATAATCAACTGCGTTCGACTCAAAGAATTCAAAGGTAATGCAAAACCGGATTGACCTGCTGGTGTCACATAATGCATCTCATCTCGGCAGAAGAGGCTATTATTCACACACAAGATTCTTCTTCCTAGCCTTACCCGATCGAGACCAAAGGCCTGGCACGAATGATAACGACGATCATGAGAGGTTCAAAGTGGTGTTTAAAGGATTTCGGCTCAAACAACAAGACGCCCAAGTAAACCGTCCCCGGATTATGAAGGCTGCTCTCTACCTCAGGGATCACTTCCAGATGTTGGTCACTCATGGCAACAACGAAAGGCTTCGCAAAGTTAACTGCAGCCAATACAATCCCATTTTTAAAGACCTTGCCAGGGATATTAGCCACGTTGAACCGGATCTGGAAGGTGTCTCGACATATGCTCTGATGTCGCTGTATCTCAAGATTGTCAAAGCGAAGCGATACCTGGACGCCCATCTGGCCATATCGGCGACTCCATCTT
Source organism: Podila verticillata NRRL 6337 (assembly GCA_000739165.1). Taxonomy (NCBI): domain Eukaryota; kingdom Fungi; phylum Mortierellomycota; class Mortierellomycetes; order Mortierellales; family Mortierellaceae; genus Podila; species Podila verticillata. The sequence goes on along the minus strand of KN042416.1, from coordinate 271,672 downwards.
TTACACCAACACAGCTCTTCAAGATTGCCGGCGATCTTGTGGACTTGGATGACGAAATTCATAGAGTCAAGGACGCATGGAGGGTGGCTAGAGGACTGATGGTCAAGAGGGCTTCTGTTCTGGACTCGACTGCAAAGGACCTGATGATCAAACAAGTGAAGAATGGAACGATGTCAAGACTCCAGCATATCAATCCACCTCAGCAAGCGACCACAGCCCACCCCATTGCAGTTCCGGTTTCGACACAGCCATCTTCAACGGTATCACCTTCTCAAACATTGAATTCGCCTCGTGCAGTTCGATTTCGCGACGACGCTGTTCGCGATGCTGATCGTGATGCTGACCCATCCTTGACGGTTACCTCAAATGGTTTGGCAGCCGAGTATCCTTCAACGTCGTCACAGCCACCTTCTCGATCTACCCGACAAAGTACTTCTCGATCGATCCTACAACAGACCGCTCAACCGGTACCACGAACGGCTCCTCAACAGATCTCACCAACTACAACTCTTCCAATTCTACAAACACCATCTCAACCGACTCCATTAACACCTACAACACCAACCCCAGGAGAGGTATCTTCCTTGGAACCATCAAGTGATTCCAGGCCAGCCGGAGATCCACAGTCAAGCAAGGGCGTTTCGAGATGTGCCTCAACAACTCTACCTACCCGAGAACCTGCGTCGACAGCTCCCCTTACCCATGAATCAACCTATAACAGCAACCAAATGAACTGTCTGTCAGTCTCGCATACGCAACTAAATGGAGCTTTGGATGCTCACCATAGTACACCTAGAATGGAAAATAACGAGACAGAGATGGCGTACCTCTCCAACCTTAAACCGGACGAGCTATGGAGGCTCCAGATGGGCGATCTCGTGAACACGATGAAGTTACAGCAAACAACGATCGCAGCCATGCAGGAAAGACTAAACTCCATGACTTCCATGCACGCCAAGTCTGAGGAGACGCTCAAGGGTCGTATCGATGAACTGACAAATGCGGTTCGTCACCAGGCTGGTGTCATTGACATGCTGCGAGGAGAACTGGATGAACAGGATCAAAGAACCACCACACAGGCCAAGAAATTGAGACAGCTGCAAGCGACTCGTCCCTTGGGCACAAAAGTGACCACCGACGATGGCTGACAGGATGAGCCATAGCATGCGACGTATTCGTGGTCAACTTCATTTTCTGTCAATAAAAAACACATGCTGTTGGGCTCAATGCAGGCACTGTCGTCCACTCCTATGCACCCATGCACCCTTGTGTACTCTCTTGTACTCCACTTTCACACACACACACACTCTCTCTCTCACTCGCTCTCTCACATATACATACACACACTCTCTCACACACACATAATCTCAAGCCTGCATCATCCAGTCAAAAGCAGTGAGGAGAAGAGAGGGATTGTCGCCAGGATGAGAGGATTTATGTTGTGGCATGGTGTCACCAGTAGACTTGCTCTAAATAGAACGTTTAAAACCTGGGACGTTCAAGTTTGTCAAGCTTTCTTCCTCAGCAGTGCATTACCAACTCACCGCCACCACCCATCTGTACATACATCCTCGCTACCTCCCTGCCTCCGTGCAGATACTAAGCCATTCATGGGAATGCCGACTCGAAGCAGAATGTGGTTGTGTCCATGAATTATGGATGGTCGCGAGTGGTACACCCTGGCCTGGTCGGGTTACTGCTGGTTCAGATTCCAGCTCTGAACCAAGCTAATCAGGATCTCGCGCTCGCTCTAGCTCAGTGCGACGTTGATGTTTTGGTCCAGCCAATGGATCCAGTAAGACTCTAGCTGGGTCTCGCGCAGCTTTTCGACGACATAGTGGGCCATGAAGAAGGAGACTTGGATGTCGCGCGCCTCGCCTTCGCCTCTGAACCGGTGGGAGCTCGTTTGTTCGAATTCGTGCGGTCATTTTGCCTGCATCTCGTTGAGCATCGAGACGCTGAGGACGTGTTGGCACGGTAGAGTGGACCGAAGCGCTGCGAGAGTAGAAAGTTCGAGACCTGGAGCGAGCCCCACTCGCCGATATGGACCAGGTTGGCCTCGATGGGTCGGATCGTCGGAGGGACCAGCAGTGAGCCCTCCATGTGGAATACAAAGCCATAGAGGGGCGTCCAGATGTCTGAGGGCAGCATGGTGGTGTCCAGGAAAACGTCGTCGTTCAGGTATATGAACTACTCGCATTGACATTGAGGAAAAGAGAAGAGAGCATTTACGGTGACCTTGACAGAAGACAAGCGCTTTGGTACTCACACACGTACGCTCTCCAACGGTTAGTTGCACAACGTCCGAGAGCATTATGTATAGAAGACCCTCACCCTATTCCTCTCCTCCTTGACCACAGTAGGGTGCACACGCACCGCACACGAACTCTCGCATGCGGTCGCCCCGGTAGACCACCTGGCTTTTGCCTGCAAGTGGTTAGGCCCGAAGACCGCTCCGGGCGGCACTCACATCTTTTTTGTTTCTATCTTAGTTGAAAACACGAAAATTAAGACACCCAACTTTGTTCCTCGTCCGTTCCCCGGTGGATCATTTTTTTTGCCTCTACTCCTTGCATGGAATAAAACAAAGAAACAATTATAACGTTAAAAGAGAAAGGTCCATGTCGTACGTAGTGTCTCTCCACGACGATAATGACGACTTACGAAATCGGCGACGCCGGGGATGTGGTGAATCTGGCTTTCGATGGCCAGACTGTTGACGAGGGCAAGTGAGTGCTATCGACAAAGATGGTCCGGTGGTGCACTGGTCTGCACTCAGCTAGGTAAAAACGGGCGATCGGGCTTGGTACTTTCGCCACAGACGCTACTGTTCTGAATCGGAGATATTGACCCAGGTGTAGACAGTGTCGAAGTGGAGGGTCTCGGGTGACTGGTCAGCGTAGCCTGGGTCGAGGCCCCTCCACTGGATCCAATATGCGTACCAGATCTTGGTGCCCTGGTATGAGCCGTAGCCTCCTGGAGAAGGCCCCGTCCAAACGCTATCTATGTAAGGGTCGGTGGAGAGTGGCGGTGACGAGGAGGCAGACGGAAGTGGGTCTGGTTCTGGACTAAGGCTGTGTTGGGCGAGGACCAGGCAGCATGGCGTGGTCTTCCAGAACCTGCTGTGGCGGACATTGATGGCAATGGGAGTGCGGATGTATACCATGCGAGGGACAGGTGTGGGGGCGGGCTTACAGCGTCGAGCCGGGCACCATTCGCAGCGGAGGAAGGCGATGGTGTGAGTGTGTGTATCCGCGGAAGGCGGTAGTGGTAGCGATGGCGGTCGTGGTGCCATTAGGAGAGAGATTATAATTGGATTTGGTAATTGGTGTCCCCGGGTCGTTGACTGCGACGGAATAGGGTTTTGTAGACGACAGTCGCTTTGCAACAGTAATGACTTTAATTGAGAGTACGCTCAGGGGACACAACAACCGAGCGAGTGGCTTTCACTTCCGCCCAGGACCACTCTGCGAGCAAACAAACACGTCGAGCAAACGCACCGTTGGTTTATCCGCCGGGGGTGTGTCTCACGCGCGCACGCCTGGATCTTTCTTGAGACAGCAGAGCTGCGTTATGTACATGTATATGTACATGTACATGCGCTGTATCAGGGGACGAAAGAGCTACAACAACACTTGCGGACATGCAACATCGAAAATTTTTCCTTTACAGTCAAAGAATGATCAGACACCGAAGATGACGACCATCGCGCCTAAGAAGCCACTAACGAATGCTACGCGAAGAGCTGTTACTCCCTACGTGCTTGGAAGCGCAACTGCTGCATAATTTTTCGTCTTGCACGATCCCTTGTCTTGGTTGATCAATAAATTTTTTCTTTTTTCTTTTTTCGTCCTCTTGGAGGAGGGTGGATTTGGTAGATCGTTCCTGATTTCACATGACTCATGAGTTTCTATGGGAGTGTTGCTGCTTCTCCTGCTTTTATTAATACCGCACAATGCGACAGCTCATGTCGAGTATGGTGTGTTTAATTATCAGTCGTTGCATGGCGCGTCGACTATTTAATGGTAGCTCGGCCACCAGGGGAACATAACACCAGGGGAACATAACACCTTGATTTCTTGTCTCGCACTTTACTATCACCCTATGCCTAAATTTCCCACACATCTACTCATTCACCCACGGTCTCGGAATAACACCGGTTAGATCTACAGGGCGCATTCTTAACTCCCACGGTCTCAGAATAACAGTTGAAATTTTGAACGTCTGCGCCAATGCTTCTTATCGTTGTCCAAAAAAACAGTGAAGGACAGATGGCTCGAGAAAGGGTTTGCATCAAGTATATAAAGGAATCGCATTTTCAGACTGGCACCAAGACTCAAAGACTTTGCCTTAACATCCATACTCGCAACAGCGCTCACAGATACAATCACAAAAACTCTCTCGCACGCACCCTCACAAGAGCTCCACACAAGTTCTCTCACAAGGATCCACACAAGTACCGTCGAAGGAAAAATCGCAAGAACCGTCGCAACAATCGCCAGGACACAGTTGTACAAAAAGGTAAGCGATGCTTTCTTTGACATAGTCATTAGCAAACATATTTTCTTGTTACTCAAGTGTCATCCATTTTTACTGCTATAGAACATGAAGTCATTGAAGTTGTCGATTTTCGCTGCATTCTTGACTTTGCAGGTTTTCTGCAGTGCAGGCAGATGCGATGAGGGCAAACTTGCTTGCATGGAAAACTGCACCCGAGTTTGCACTGGCAATGGGGCGGCTGGATGTTGGGCGGGCTGTAGCACCGATTGTGCAAGGCGTTGTGACCCGAACCGCGGTGGATGCCACAAAGGGTATTGCTGGGCAGGTTGTGTGGCGGTATCACCTTTCGGTGGTGAATGGTGCTACACAACGAAGGGCTATTCGCAAGATTATCAATATGTGAAATGTAGCAATGCTGATGAGTGCAACAGTAACTGGAAATGTGCTGGTCCATGCGCACTCTTTTAAATCCTTCATATTTTTCAACGCCAGTTACTGGTGTGTGACAATTGTTGGATCATCTGCAATAAATACATCTATTTATTTTAGCCCATCGTCATTCAAAGTGCAACAAGCGATGTCAGAAGTGTAGACCAACTCTCTCCAATGAGGGAGAGCTCTAGCCCACCGGCATGTGGATGTGTTTTATTAACCCTGTAGATAATTTTTTTGGAACTCCTTCACCTCCGCAACAAATTCAGCACACTGTGTGCGTTTGTGACGATGTCTCGGTCTAGGAAACCAGAATGCCTCACGCGTAATAATTGTTCGGTGCGATGTGAGCCAATAGGCTCCGACGAAAGCCTCAAAGCGACTGGACGAGAGTTGTTTGTACGGGATTTAAAAAGCATCTTTTGGTCGCGTAGCGCCCTGCATAATTCACATTCTTGCCCCTCTCCATCAATCAACCTTCCAAACAGCGATGCATAATTTCGAGCCCTTCATCCATGCAAGTAGCGATGCATAATTTCGAGCCCTTTAGCCATGCAAGTAGCGATGCATAATTTCGACTTCCTCAGCGAGGCATGATCCTGTCTCCATCAATCATCCTTTTCAACTCTCTCACCACTCATCCCCCCTCCCTCCCAAAGAAAGATCACACATAGCTGTTACACAAATGACACATTCTTATGCACCTTTGGCCATTCGGTTCGCTACACTGGAAGCTGTGCTCAGCTTCTTTCAGGATCCTCCCAATGTCGACATTCTAAAGCTGATGGCTCAGCATCAAGGACAGCTTTGTAAAACTAATGCAAACATGTTCATCGACCATCATTGTCAATCTCGGGGGAGGTTGTTGTTACTGATCCTTACGTCTATGTTCTTTCTTGTTTCTAGTATCAGAGATGACAAAGGACAAAAAGGCCACAAACGACGACGTGCGCGACAGCGAGGACAAATACCCTGTCAAAGGCGAAGCCGATTACGCGGGTATCCAGTTCGATTTCTCCAACACAGACGAGTGTCCCAAGGCGAACCGTACCAGGATTTTCTTGACTGCCCACCATCTCAAGGATTATGTCACGAGACTTGTCCACCGCATGCAGGAGCTTCATAGGGCCAACCTCAGTACACACAGCCACACCTTCAGGATCCTAGCTTCCGACCTCAACTGCTATGTGCAAGATCTAAGGAACGTCTCCGCCGAAGCTCTAGTGACGCTCTACTTTCAAATTGTCAACGCGAAGCGCTGCCTGGATGCCCACTTGGCCCAATCAACGTCAGTGCCCTTTACGCCAACACAGCTGTCCAAGATTGCTGACGAACTTTCAGAGTTCGACGACCAAATTCAAAGTGTAATGGAAGTGTGGGGAGCGTCTAATGGCGGCAAAGTCATCGAAGATAGCAACAAGAATGACGATATCAATCAGACATTGAAGGTCCACATTGCCAAAGCGATGAGCGGATCCTGCGATAGGCAGTATACGTCTCCTGAACCGGTTAGCCCAGTTCTTCAAGCCAGACGATGTCCAATCGCATCCTCTTCAGCCACACTGCTTCCTTCGACTCGATCGATCACACCCAACATTGTCTCGTCACTTCCCCGTCCAATCGCATCCTCTTCAGCCACACTGCTTCCTTCGACTCGATCGATCACACCCAACATTGTCTCGTCACTTCCCCGTCCAATCGCATCCTCTTCAGCCACACTGCTTCCTTCGACTCGATCGATCACACCCAACATTGTCTCGTCACTTCCCCGTCCAATCGCCTCTTCAGCAACATCAGCTCTGGTCGCAGAACCCTCCACTGACGTCCATATCAGGGTCGAACACGCATATGCGCCCTCAGCCGTTCAGTACGCAACACTGGACAAGGTTGTGAACTTTTTCCAAGATCCTCCACATGCCGAGAGTCTAATGGTCCGTTTACGATACGGGGGACGATTCTGTAATGTCAGCGAAATGTCTATGAAACCGGTATGTAGGACTGCCTTTTTTCTTTGTTTCATACTTACACAACATTGTGTTATTCCTTGTACTTTAGCATCACACGACAGCGACACTGCAGGCGACAAGGAGATCAGACACAAGGGCCGGCTCAATTACAAGGGCATCCAGTACGACTTCTCAATCAAGAACCAATACTCCAAGAGAAACTGTCCGAGAATTTTCTTGGCTGCTCTGTTTATCAAGGACCGCCTCAAAAGACTCGTCGAAGGTACCTATGACGGGATTCCTGGTATCCGGGAGCTCCATAACGCCAATCTGACCATGTCCAGTCGCACCTTCAACAATCTGGCCTCGGATCTCAAGGGTACGCCCAGTCTTCAGGGTATCTCGACAGAAGCGCTGCTGACTCTCTACTTCCAGATTGTCAACGCAAAGCGCTGTCTGGACGCCCACTTGGCGCAGTTGAAATCAGCGTCGTTTAAACCGACGAGAATGTCTGAGATCGCCGACCTCCTTGTTGGCTACGATACCAAAATCCAGACTGCCAAGGAAGCCTGGAGGGCAGGCAATTCAGCTAAAGAAGACACTGGAAACAACAATGTGCACTACCCAATGAAGCACCTTAGTGAGAGCACCATGGACAACTCGCGTGACGAGGGTTCTCTATCTTCTATCACGGTGAGCCCAGCTCCACAAGCGGACACTCTCCCTTCTGCAGCACCACATCTCTCGACTCCACCGGCTACGCCCACTAAAGCCTCTGTTCCCTCTCAGCTTGGTCAACTGCCCTCACCACCAGGTACATCAGCCCCTCGACCAAAAGAGGCCTCTGGTGTCTCTTATGACAGCATTGAGCAAGAGTTGTTAAGGTTGCAAAATGAGCAGGCCGATGTGGAAGCCATGCACAGAATGCAACAGGGTAGTATGCTTGCCGAGATCAAGTCGTATTTGGACGATGTTGAGGCCACGAACAAGAAGCAGCAGGACGAAATGATGGCCTTGATCCAATTGCAGCAGTCGACGATCAAAGCCTTGGCGTTGAAGATCAATATTCTGGAGAGCGATTTCTCAAAGTCCAACGACTGCCAACTACAGTTGGAACAACGTGTGCTGAAGCTCACAGAACAAAACAACGTACAGCAGGTTTCAATCAGTCGCTTGGACATTGGCTTGGAAGGAACGACAAACAGGACAATTAAGCATGATGTCCAAATCAAAGGATTGGAGAGTCGGATGTCTTGATTTTTCGGCATGCATAAAGGAATAAAAACATATAAACGAGCCCAGGGACAGAAATAAAATTTGGTTTTTAGTTGCACGTGGTTTCTCGCGCATTAAAAAGTGATCTGGATGTGTTTGATAACTTGGCGCTCTCGGCCATAATGAGATACAAGTGGACGCGGTTTGCTCGGTACTTTTGAAGTGTTCGGTTGCTGTTCCAAGTCACCTACAAGTTCTTTGTCATGGGTGTCACACTTTTCCAGATCTATGGCGACAAAGACCAGTCGGAAAACTATTTGCTAGGAGGCTATGTGGCCATCTTTGTCTTTGGATATATGCTCCTGCATCTCGAGTTCCAGCTGATGCGAGGCGGAGTTCGTCGTTATTTCTCGTAAATCTTGACTATTTTTTTTGGCCCCCAACTCTCTCGCCCATGTTTTTCGACACCCAAATTGACACTCTTCTCCTTTCCTTTCTTTTTCCTTACAGATCTCCATACAACTACGTCGATCTCGTCGCCTATATTGTTCCTATGATTTCGAGTTGCGTATTGATTGCCGACCAGAAGAATTTGGACGCTTTGCGCGCGCTCATTTTCTCGCTCGTTTTTGTTTACATCCACTTTGTATGCTTCAAGCTTGCTTTTTATATATTTAAATATCGTTGCTGCTATCCTCTTACTCTTGTTCTTCATTTTTTCCAACAGCAGATCTTTGAACTCCGAGTTTTCAAGGATGTCCTGCAAGATGGTCACGATTGTGGCCACATATTGCTCCTATCCTAGCCTTCTTTGTCATTCTCCCCATCTTTATCTTGTCGTTTGCCCACTCGATCAACCATTTGACAGAAGTCAATTATCGGTCCTTGGATTGTCTGCCCAATGACGATGGGACCGCACCAAACTGTCAGACCATGAGGGACGAGTTTCCAGTGGACTACTTTCAGTCAGTCTCAGCGACTTACTCCATGGTAAATTTTGCTATTTTTTTTGTCCCTCGACCGACTCGACTGTCTCGTTAGGTATTTTTTTTATTGTGACTTCAAGACGGATGGTTACGGCCCGGTGCGAACCTCACTCGTGAATGGCCACTGGACGAGTCAGTTGATGGCTGGCTGGCATTTCTTCCTCACTGCCGTGTCGATTATGAATGTTATCATTGGAAAGGCCCTTTTTTTTTGTGTTTGTTTTTCTCTCACTTTCCCCCATCGCTTTGCTCTTTGTCTTATTTTTTTTTTGTTTCTTCTAACATTCTCCAAAATCAACAGCGCTTATGAATGGTGTCTACCAAGATGCCATAATCGCCTCCGAGCAAATCTGACTCAAGAACCGGCTGGACTTGGTGGCCGCCGCCGAGAACCTCACCTATTTCTTGCCCTATTTCCGGGACCGGTTCAATTACTTCCCAAAGTACGTCTACTACAAGGCCACAGACAAGGACGTCAGAGACTATCGTAAAAAATACACACTCGACGAGAGAGAGCTTGCGTTTGACTTTTTTTTCCCAAAGCGCCGGTACAGGTCGAGAAGCTAGTGCAAGGAACAGTCAACAAAGAGGACGTATGAGAGACGAAAGCGAGTCTGTTGGAAGCCATGGAGACGAAATTGAGCAAGCTGCAAAAGACACATGAGGAAGAGCTGAGGAAGATGATGGACCCGTTAATGGAGAGGATACCAGGGCCTTTGGCTAACGCTGCTGCCGCGGCTCCATAAGTAGGATCGCACTCGCGCCGACTCATCGGCTGAACAATTAAGTTTCTCACCGACTAACAGAGTGAAAAAAGAAATAAGGATCTAAATATGATAAATGGAGAGATATAACTCCACGTCCTTATTCTCACCCCCCCCCCCCCAAAAAAAAAAAAAAAAAAAAAAAAAAAATTCCATGGGTTTCTTGCAGTGTTTCTCATACCACCCTTAAGATTTCTGTTCTCGTATCCCTTTTGCACATAACTCCCTAAAGAACGGTCAGAGGAGCCAGAAGGCTGGGAGGGACTAGACAAGCTGGTAAGGGGAGATCATGAGAAGGAGAAAAAAATCTGGTAACCAACCTGGCTCCAGCTCTGGCCTGTTTTAGTGCCTTTGTTGGAAAAAAGGCTTGTCTCTAGAAAAAAAAAGGCTGATATGACCTACATCGGCCCTCGAGGCGGCGTGTTTGTGAGTTAAGGCTTGTGGCCAAAATAAGCCCTTATTTACAAACCTTTCAGATTTGAAATACGCTTCGAGAAATCAAGGTTTGAAACCCCCTATTATATGTGTACTACTCGGGTACCCGCTCTACTCAAGAAATTTCTCACTCCAATAGTACGTTACAGGTTGGTAAAGGCCTCGTGGGTCACTACTCTATTATTGTAAATGACGAAGCACTAATGCCCTATGTTACACCTTGTGGACAAAGAGACCTGATGCAGCGCCTGAGCTCCATTGTCGCAGATCAAGTTGTTCTGCAACTCCAAAGTCATCAGAGTTGAGTTGGTCTCGAGTGCTTCAGACAGTGCTAGAGCCCCATTGTCCCCAATTAAGTTACTGGCCAAGATCAAAATGGCCAGAGTGGAGTTGCTCTTGAGTGCGTCAGCCAAGGCCTTAGCTCCATTGTCTCCAATCGAGTTGTTCCAAAAACTCAAAGTGGTCAGAGTTGAGTTGGCCTTGAGCGCTTCTGACAGTGCTTGAGCCCCTTTGGATCTGATCGAGTTGTTCTGCAAGTACAACGTGGTCAGAGTCGAATTGGTCTTGAGTGCCTCAGATAGTGCCAGAGCTCCGTTATTTCCGATCGAGTTGCCCCACAAGTCCAAAGTGGACAGAACCGAATTGGTCTTGAGTGCCTCAGACAGTGCCAGAGCTCCGTTGTCTCCGATCAAATTGTTTTGCAAGTACAAAGAAGTCAGGACTACGTTGATCTTCAGTGTCTCTGCCAGTGTACGAGCTCCGTTGGATCCGATTGAATTATGCCGCAAGTCCAAAGTGGTCAGAGTTATATTGGTCTTGAGTGCTTCAGACAGAGCCTGGGCTCCTTTATCCCCAGTCGAGTTGTCCTGCAAGTCCAAAGTGGTCAGGGTCGAATTGGTCTTTAGTGCTAAAGCTAGGGCCTGAACTCCGTTGCATCCGATCGAGTTATTCTGCAAGCACAAAGTAGTCAGAGTTGAGTTGATCTGGAGTGCCTCAGCCAAGGCTTGAGCTCCATTATCTTCGATCGAGTTACTCTGCAAGTTTAACGTGATCAGAGACGAGTTGGTCTTGAGTGCCTCAGCCAGTTCCTGCAGCTTTGATACCTCAATTGACTTGCACCCCAAGTTCAAAGTTGTCAGAGTTGAGTTGGTTTTGAGTGACATATACAGCTCAACGTCTATTGTGTCAAAGATCCCGTTGTAAAACAAGTCCAAAGTGGTCAAAGTCGAGTTGGTCTTGAATACCTCTGAAAATGCCTGAAGTCCTACGATCCTGATCGAGTTGTGCTCCAAGTTCAAAGTGGTCAAAGTCGAGTTGGTCTTGAGTGCCTCAGCCAGCGCCAGACATCCGGTGTCTCCGATCGAGGTGTTCTTCAAGTTCAAAGTGGTCAGGGTCGAGTTGGTCTTGAGTGCCTCAGCTAGCGCCTGACCTCCGTTTTCTCCGATCGAGCTGTGCCCCAAGTTCAAAGTGGTCAGAGTCGAGTTGATCTTGAGTGCCTCAGCCAGCGCCTGACCTCCGGTGTCTCCGATCGATCTGTTGAACTCTAAGTTCAAAGTGGTCAAAGTCGAGTTGGTCTTGAGTGCCTCAGCCAGCGCCAGACATCCAATGTCTCCGATCGAAGTGTCCCTCAAGTTCAAAGTGGTCAGGGTCGAGTTGGTCTTGAGTGCCTCAGCCAGCGCCAGACATCCGGTGTCTCCGATCGAGCTATGCCCCAAGTTCAAAGTGATGAGATTCGAGTTGGTCTTGAGTGCCTCAGCCAATGCCAGACATCCGTTGTCTCCGATCGATCTGTTCTCTAAGTCCAGAGTGACCAGAGTTGAGTTGTTCTTGAGTGCCTCAGCTAGCGCCAGATCTCCGTTGTCTCCGATCGAGTTGTTCCCCAAGTCCAAAGTGGTCAGAGTCGAGTTGGTCTTGAGTGCCTCAGCCAGCGCCTGACCTCCGTTTTCTCTGATTGAGTTACTGTCCAAGTTCAAAGTAGTCAAAGTCGAGTTGGTTTTGAGTGCCTCAGCCAGCGCCTGACCTCCGTTGTCTCCGATCAAGTTGTACCCCAAGTTCAAAGTGGTCAAAGTCGAGTTGGTCTTGAGTGCCTCAGCCAGCGCCTGAGCTCCGTTGCCTCTAATCTCGTTGCCTCTGATCCGGTTGCGCTCCAAGTTCAAAGTGACCATAGTCGAGTTGGTCTTGAGTGCCTCAGCTAGCGCCAGATCTCCGGTGTCTCCGATCGAGGTGTTCCTCAAGTTCAAAGTGGTCAGGGTCGAGTTGGTCTTGAGTGCCTCAGCCAGCGCCAGACATCCGGTGTCTCCGATCGAGTTGTACCCCAAGTTCAAAGTGGTCAGAGTCGAGTTAGTCTTGAGTGCCTCAGCTAGCGCCAGACATCCGGTGTCTCCGATCGAGTTACTGTACAAGTCCAAAGTTGTCAGAGTCGAGTTGGTCTTAAGTGCCTCAGCCAGCGCCAGACCTCCGTTTTCTCCGATCTTGTTGCTCCGCAAGTTCAAGGTGGTCAGAGTCGAGGTGGTCTTGAGTGCCTCAGCCAGCGTCAGACATCCGTTGTCTCCGATCGATCTGCTCCCCAAGTCCAGAGTGATCAGAGTCGAGTTGGTCTTGAGTGCCTCAGCCAGCGCCAGATCTCCGTTGTCTCCGATCTTCTGTGACATTGCAAGCATGGTACCCATGTTGATACGGTCTGAGAAATGAAAGGATAGGTTTAAGAATGGCAAAAGACAGAAGCGATTTAGAGAGAGGAATCGTGAAATTTGGCCTGAATGTGATGTCTTTATGGTTTTGACATGGGCAAAGTAATGAATATTTTAAAGTTCTAAGATTCTGACCCTGGATAGGGCGAACACATGCAACTCTTAAATTTGTAACATGTGCGATCTCCTCTCTACCATTAAGGGGGTTGACTTAATTTCTGGCAGAGACCGTTGGAAATAAAGGACCACGAGCTTTTCATTTTGCCGCATGCGCTGGAAGAAAAACAGCCTGTGGCTGTTTGTCCAAACAGCTCAAACCTTATTGCCAACCAGCGCAAACCGTTATCGAAACAGCGCACGCTGTTCCCAAAGCAGCGCAAACCTTATTGCCAACCAGCGCAAGCTGTTTGCAAAACCAGCGCAAACCATTTCACAACGTCTCTATTTCACCCTTGTCCATTCACCTCCTTAACTCGCATCTCTTCCCTCTCTCCCTTCACTCCTGTCGTCGCCATGATAATTCTCTAATTCAACTCATCACTTTCTCACTCGCCTCTCTCTTTATTTGGCATGTGTGCTGCTTAGGTACAGTGGTAAGATGGGAAGGTGGAGAGGGATTAGGATAGAGTAAAGCAAGAGCAAGAAGAAACAAAGCAGTCAGGGCAATGAAAAAGAGAGAAGCGAGTGAGAAAGCGATGGGTTGAATTAGAGAAGTATCATGGCAACGAGAGGAGTGAAGGGAGAGAGAGGAGAGATGCGAGTTAAGGAGGTGAATGGACAAGGGTGAAATAGAGACGTTGTGAAATGGTTTGCGCTGGTTTTGCAAACAGCTTGCGCTGGTTGGCAATAAGGTTTGCGCTGCTTTGGGAACAGCGTGCGCTGTTTCGATAACGGTTTGCGCTGGTTGGCAATAAGGTTTGAGCTGTTTGGACAAACAGCCACAGGCTGTTTTTCTTCCAGCGCATGCGGCAAAATGAAAAGTTCGTGCTCCTTTATTTCCAGCGCAGGTCTCTGGTTTTCTAGACAACTTGGTACTCCTGTGAGCCCCACGCTATTTGGCGCAGTTCCGCATTAACCTGTGGAATATACTCCGTGATAACCCTGTGGCAAAAAGGAGGTCAAAGGAGAGAGTAGGTGGCTGGAAATAACTAATAAATTGTTTTGACCCTTCGATGTCGGCTCTTCCTGTCATACTGAAGCAGAATTTAGTAAGAGTTGGATTGTTCACTCACAAATAGGGAACGTGAGCTGGGTTTAGACCGTCGTGAGACAGGTTAGTTTTACCCTACTGATGAAATGTTGTTGCAGTAGTAACTGAACTTAGTACGAGAGGATCCGTTCATTCGGATAATTGGTATTTGGGCCTGCATGAGCAGGCAATGGCCCGAAGCTATCATCCGTTGGATTATGGCTAAACGCCTCAAAGTCAAAATCCGTGCTAGAACGTGACGATTACCGCCTTTTCCGATGTCAAGTTGAACACGGATAGAGACTCCCATCGGGGGGTTTCCTGAATCATACTACGTGGGGCCGTCAGGTAAGGCGGAAAGGTTTTGTTTGGTGCCTGCTAATGTTAATTTCAAATACTGGAAGAGATAAATCCATTGCCGACGACTTTAACTGAACAGGGTATTTTAAGGAGTACAGTAGCCTAGTTGCTACGATCTGCTGAGATTAAGCCCACTGTTTTATAGACTTGTTCGTAAGAACAACATCTCTCTTTTCTTTTTTTCTCTTTTTTTTTTCTTTCTTTTCTTGTCTCCCGCGTTGTTAAGTCGTCAACCCTATGCAACTTTTCTCCGTGTCAATGCCATGCAATATTCCCGTACGAACGCCATGCAAAATTGTCGGTTTCTAGGCAGTGCAAATCGCAGTGTTAACCCCATGTAATCACACTCGTGTCAACTCCATGCAAACATCCACCGATTCCTGCTCTTTCAATCCTTGCTTTGTTAAAGATTTAGGTAGCGTTGGAATTTAAGCAGTGCGCTCTAGCAGGGGAGCGAGATTTAGCGGTTCAAGCCTGGCGTGAGTTTATCTTACTCGTTTAAAAATAGTTACCTAGGTTCCATTAGCTAGTACTTCACGAGGGGCGGATGACCTTTACACTGACATTTGATCTAGTCTATATCGATAGAGGTAGTGGGACGCGTTGACACTTTTCCGAATATCTGAATAGTCCGATAGCGTTTCAAGAGTAAAGCAAAAGAGAAATGAGTATGTTTATTGTTGAAAGCCATCGCTGGTGATCTTCCTCGCCCAGTTGCCAATGCTTTCCCTGAGCTTCAAGGTGTCCATCAGCTCATCGGCTCGTCTGGCCATCTCATCGCGATTGACAATCCAAAAATTACGAATGGCCACGACGGTCAAGGTCGAGTCCGTACGATTTGTGAACGTTTCGGAAACCTCGAGCGTCAGTTGATTATCTGCTCGAACGATGAACTGGATGAGTGCCGTATTGCTACCTGGCGACGCCATCAGCATCGCAATATAGAGCCTCCAAACATACTCTTCCGGAAAGAAGGGTCCAAGATCTTCAGCCGTGGGCATCAAGCCTCCTGGGAGAGACTTTTCGAGTCGGTCCGAAGGCATGTCTTGTTGGTACTCGACGATGCCGGAGAACTCGGCCTTGAGAACCTGGCGAAAGGGGATGGTGTCGGTGCTATTGACCCTAAAGCCAGACTTGTTTTGACAGTATGTGAGAATCGCGGCCAAGCCGTCCTGCTGGTTCTCCCGCTCAGTGAACATCTTACGGGCATCGGCATCTTGGTCGGCAGGTAACCCATTGTAGATTCCCACGGTGGCGTTGGATGTCATTTTTCACAAACTAAATGTTGCCACAAAAAGCGATGTGAAAGACATTGTCAGCTGCCGGTGTCTCGTTTATTAAGAGGATTGATACAAAGGTGGTCGTGCCTTACCGTGTTCGCAAAGATACTAAGGAAAGTATGGATTTGGAGGAGAGAGAGAAAACAGAGTGGATGAGGTCGTAGTATTGCGGGGCTGTATGAATGATGTTGATCGAATGGAGGGAATTAAGAGAGGGGGGAAGGAATCGTTTGTGACCAATTTTATAGACATACGGTATTCTGTTTTTCTCTGTGGAGGTGGGAAGCAGATGCTGCGTGAGAAACATGGACATGGATTCATGATACCATTGACCATACTATCACAATGCGGTGGCATGGGAGGCACGAGAATCCAAAACAGAAGAAAAAGAACCCCCGCTAGTCAGTCAAAGAGAAGTTAGTATCTGTATCATGTATCCGAGACTTTGCTTGCTGACGTATTACGATAGATGTGTGAATTGTATTTTCTATTATTATTTGTGCGGTCTTTTGTTTAAAATTGGAAAGTACATGGCCAAGGAGCATCCATCCATTATTACGCATGCCCCCTATTTCTATGAATGTGGTTAGACTTTTTTTCCTGTGCTTATCTCAGGCACGACTACTTACTTGCCGTCCCAGATTACAGATCGTGTCCTTGTGGGAGTAGCTTCCATTGGCCCGCCGCTATTCAGAAAACAAATCTGGATGATAGAGCCCTGCTGTTGACACTATGTACATTCCATACGCCAAAAAAATGGGTTGTTTGTATCTTCCTCTTTTTTAAGGTTTCTATCTTCCAAGATTTTGTTTTGAGTGACACCATTGCACACATCACACTGTTCGTCCTCCCTTGCTCCTTCGCTGTGGAAGTGTGAGCGTGCTGAGTGTATTGGCCCATTTTTGGTCGCTGATAATACTCCATGGCTGTATTTTGCCAGAGCTCATTGTAGATCTCCCTTACATCTGTATGATTTATGCTTCACTGGTTGTTGCACGCTCTTCCTAACGATGCCGACGCCTTTTCTTGTCGAGTGTGTATGCACCATTCTCATTTGCCACTTCCTCCTATAGTTTTTCTCTGTTATACAGCATTTGCAAGTCAGCAAGAGCTATGTTTTATTCAACGAACTAAGTAAATATGCGCGTCATGCATTATTTGCGCGTTGATCTCCCGATGTGCATGAGTGGGTGGAAAGGGTAAGGAGCAGCCTATATCCGCTTACTAACTGCATTCTTCTTCAACAATGCACTCCTAGAATACGGCTTTTCTGTATGCCAGAACATACGAGGCGTAACTAAGATGATGTGGTTCGCTTACGAAAACACCCATGGCATTACGGGACCTACCTATATTCAGTGCAATCACACATTCCTAAAGAACTTGGGCCCCGGAAAGAACAGACCAAATTCTTTCCCTTTGGATCGAGGCCCACACTTGATGTTTCTATAAATTTACCCAACCCTCATACCATCCATTCATTTACAACCACCATCTCTTTATTCTCTGTACTCTCCCGCGCAGTATGCTCATCATCAAATCTGTCCTTGTTCTCTGCTCAGGTAGATAGCAAACGCTTTGATGATGTATCCCAAAAACTTGATACACTTTTGCAGTAAAACTAACAAAAACGTACTGGGATCCCTGGCGAATAGCTGCTGCTGTGTTGGCCCAACGCCATGCCTATTCGGGTGCCGATGCTGTTGCTTCAGCGGCCCTCTTTTTTGGCGAGGATACCACCGAGTTCATTTATCCCTTGGAATCTTCGAGAATCCCATCAACCACGCCACTGCCGCTTCCTCAGTCTTGGCCCTCTCTGCCAAACAGTCCGGTTTCAACTCAAGTGAAAAATCTGCCGAATCTCTTGCCGAGGCCCTGGATGATTTCGTGGTGCAAGTCTCGACCTTCCCTGGCTTTTATCTCAAGAGTACCACCGAGAGAACACTTACGCTCAAGAACCACACCACCGCGGAAGAATTCCAAAAGATAATTCAAGACTCAAACAGCGGTCCTCGTATTGGCGAGGTCGCCTTCAAGTTTGCGGAACTCCTTCCCCTGGACCTTGACTATGAGGAAGCCACACGCCTCAAGAACTGGATCCTGAACCTCGTTGTCCTCGACAAGCCCAAGGGCAGCGACATTGTCAAAATCCAGCTGGCCCGCGTGCCGCTGAGAATCGCCTTTGACAAGGAACCCAAGACATACTCCGGCTCAAACCCGACCCCAACCCCAAAGGTCTACATTCCCGAGCAGAGGGCATCGATTGTCTTTGCCGACTTCGAGATCAATACCCAGTACTTGATTGCGAATGCTGCGAAGTTGGTTAGCTTGATACCCAATGTTTATGATGTCAAGTCCACGATCGCCCTTCTCACCTCCCTCCCGCGTAGTGGTCTCAAGCCTGAGGATCTCCTATCCTCGTGAGACTCTCAGCAGAAAGTTATCTCGTTTTGAGAATGTTGAAAAAAGAAAAGAAATTGCGTAGCGTAGATGTTTGACTCCTTGTTTTTAGAAGTCTGAAGTTTTGTATGAAAATAAAATCCGCCCAAGCTGAATGAACCCAAGCTCAATGACGTGTGTTGGTCGTTTCGCTCTGAATAATTGCTTTGTCTTCTTGAAAGTGAGTAGCCTATTTGTTTGCATGCCCCCACCTGTTCGTTTCTTTTTCTTACCAAGGAGCTATTTTTCCCGACCAAGCATCAGGTTGTTTGTTGACCTCAAACCCGAAGGACTCATTTTTATGTCTCTCAAATTTGATTGTGATGGGTAGGGAAGGTGCACATCCTGGGCTTGACAACGCGGTGCTGGGAAAGCCTCATTGGCACTCAACAACAGACGCCTTAGGCCTCAAACATACTCATGCAATTCTCCGTATTTAGCATGTTCGAAGGCAATATGTAGCATGCGCATAACGCGAAAAAATAACGAGGAAAAAGTGGACGTTAGAAACACTATGCGACTCAACATGCTAGAGCCGCATGGGAGATCCATTATGTCTTCTTGGTTGTTGTTCAACGCCTCCCCCTCTCTATCACAGTCGCAAAAAGCTTCGTGGGGCTCACTTTGCTTCGATGGGAGAAGGGGGTTCTCGAGATGGGGAACAAAAATAGTACGAGACAATGGGACGAGGTTAGAGCGGCTAAATAGGGCGGAGAATATCACGGATTGTGATGTCAATGCTGAAGCATAGGCAACATGTTGAACAGAACTTACGCAAAGGGGAGAACACAGATCTTTGGCTCAATCTGGATTTCTTTGCATTCGTGTTCTTTCACTCCTGTGCTGCATTTAAGGAGGATAATGCGACTTGGTTGCAGCGGACTCGAAATCGAGGCGGGAGATAGAAGAAGCATTGTGTAACGGCCAATAGGCATTTGGAACGATGTGATTTTATTCCGCGGCGTAAAGGCCACAGCTGCACACATACTCCCTACCCTCTTTGAGACGTAAGCGTGCAGCGTAAACGTGACTTATTCATTTTTTTTTAGTTTACTTATTTAGTCAAGTTGCACAGCGCATATCTAGTGCACAAACAGAACGAGATACTTGCGCATGGTATGGCAGGCGTTCATTGGCGCGAAAGGGCCGTACGCAATGTCGGAGTCGGCCTTTTGGCTTTTTCTTTTTCTTTTTGGTCTAATGCATCCAATACCTCCTCACTTACACTCCCCTTGGAGACGTAAACGTGCAGCTTGGTGCGAAGAGTTTTCATTTTTATTGTATGGTCAAGTTAGACAGTGCATGTCAGGAGCAGAATTAGAGAGCTAATGCACGCAGGTATTCCGGGTGGAAAGAGTCGTACGCAGGAATGACAGAAAGTCTGAGCTGGGTACTTTGGCGTCTTGATTAATGCATATACGTTCTCGCTTACCACATTCCATGTTCTCTCTACAATGCGTGTCTTTATGCGCGCTTACTCTATGTGCCAGTTCCCGCACCATTATTGTCTTTGGAGTGGATCAATGCTTTCAATGCGTTGCGGGTCGGGGCATGCAGTCAAGGCTTCACTATCTTCATCTCTTTTTTCTCTCAGCCGGGTCCCTAGGCATGAGATAAGCATCAATAGTGGTGTGTCCTTACGACATCCGAGATCCTCATTTCTTTTTTTACAGATATAAAGGGCCGCACTTCGTCCTGTTGGCAGAAACATCAATTCTTCTCTTCTTTACTCACAGTACGGTATGTTCTAACTATGAGATCATGACAACACGAAGACATCCTCCATCCCTGTCAATATTCTCACTGACTTATTCACCCTCGCTTACGATCGTTTAGACAACATGGCCAACATCACCGACGAACGTGAAATCCTCAAGCGCTGGGCCGAAGGTACCCATCTTGGCCGCGCTCCCATGGAACTGCCTCGTGTCAACGCCAACGATCATTTGGTTTCACAGCCAATGTTTAGCGGCATCCAGGAAGTGCCTCTTCCCACCAACCCTGTTGACCTGTTCAGGGATCCCAAGAACCACGCTAATGCTGTCGGTCGCGTCTGGACCTTCTGCAGTGAGAGAACCAAATTCATTCCCGCCATGGGCTTGAAGGGTCAGGCGGACAAGTTCCCTGCCTACATCGAGGAGATCAGCACCTTCCCCGGTTTCTACTTGGAGTTCAACCGCCAGACCGGTCGTAAGCAGACCTCGAACGACATCAACCTGATTATCAACGACATCAAGGCCATGTACGACGGTGTTCTGGACGTCAACATTCAAGGAGTTGTCGATTCGCTCAACAAAATGGCCCAGACTATCGCCAACAGCACCAGCGACAAGCTAGAGGATTCGGTCTTCACCCAGATGTCGATCACCAAGCCCAACAGCAACAACCAGCTCTATGTCTCGATTTTCTACACTACCCTCATGATGGAGGTCGACACGCAGGGCAAGAGAACCTACCGCTCGCAGGAGTACTACGTCAACCGCTCGGTCTTCGTGGTCAACAGCTCCTTCCTGACAGCCTATGCCCTGGATCTGTCGACCTTGCTCGGTATGGGCGACTGGGGCCAAGCCAAGGAGAAGATGTCGACCCCCATTGGTGGCACCAGATTGTCCTGCATCGACAAGGCCCTCGCCATCGCTGCTGAGGAGAATGTCCTCACCAGTGCCCTCAGGGAGGACTAGATACTCTGTTTTTTCAATGGTCTCTTCTGGGCCTCTCTTTCCTCTCTGATCCTCTTCGCTGTCGCGGTTCTGACTCCCTTCGTTCTTATCTTCCCTGGCAGTGAATAAAAAGAAGAAAAAGAAACCGTATAACATTTCCTCATCTTAACGTTGCATCACATCATTGCTTCGTTTGGCCGTGTCAGTGATCCCCCATCCCTTGATTGCATGGTATGAGTTTGTGCGTGTGTCTGTCTATGCAGCATCGACAACAAGAAACACTAAAAGAGCGCTCTGTACTGATGCAGACCTTTCGAGGGTAAGGTGGGATTTTTTTTTGGGGGGCCAAGGGGCGATAGCGAAAATATGGGTTATTATCCACAGCATTTGTGCAGGGATCCCAACTGGGCGGCAAAAAAAATATATATGTATATATGGAGAGCCCAGGTAAAGGTGGAGAGGGATGTGTGGAGACGCGGCAAGCAAATCACGGACGATCATTGTGCCATCGACGCGGGAGGGCGACGACGATCCTTTATCTTCCCAGATATCGACCTCCCCTTCCTCCATCCTGGAGACAAAAGGACTCTAGGCGATGAGCATGTCCCTCTAAGACCAAGTTATTATTCTCTGAGTAAGCTGGATGGACGAGAAAAAATAGGCAAGGCAAAGGTCCAAGGACGACACCAGAGCCAGATCAAAGGACAGCCTACCAGAGAACAACGCATGTTGCAAGGAAAAGCTGGCTCTTTCGCCCTCTGAAGCTTCCCACAGCAATTCCAAAAAAAAATGCCCTGCCAGCAAGTTCGGGCGTAATATTGACGTCAGCAATTCCACTTTTTCAAACATTCCTTCGAATAGTCAATTTGGTCCTACTGACAACAGTCACGTTCGATTTGAGAAAGAGAGAGAGAGAGAGAGAGAGAGAGAGAGAGATGGGTCAATGACGACAGGCGAGCCATAGCTAATGCAGCCTGCCTGAAGATAAACAAACACCGTGAAAGGAATGATGCACGTGACTTTTGAGATATAGACCAGTAATGACCTTGTTGTTGAGATATGGCTCAACACATATTCACAAGGAGACCATCCTGGGATCGAATCTCGAAGTGGTTCCGCCTACTTGATGCGAGTTCTCTGACAATACAAAGGGTTACGGGTAAAGTCGAAGGTCTGACTGGTGTCGCCTAACTGAAGCACTTGTCTTTTTTTTTAATACCATGTCCCCCCTTATGATCCATGAGCAATGCGAAACAAGCCTTCACTCTCGCAGTCCTATCTCTGTGTGGTTACCATATACACGCAAACTCGTATTGATTGAGTTGTCCAGGCAGCGCGAATGCTCTTTTTTTTATAGATGGGTGGGTTGAAGGTGGAAAGTGAACTGAAGCGCACGGATTTTGCTTATGCCCAGGACACACGGAAGTAACTCTTCTCTTTTGTTTGTCCCCTCCCATCTTTAAAAAAAGCAATCCTCGCAGAGAGAAACTAGTCACATACATGTGAGAAATGGTTCCTCGGATTCACAACTCTAAAAGTAGTAAGCGAGACATTTCGAGAAAAGGAAGTCCTGTAACGACTGAGGTGCATTATTAAGTCCTTGTATATTTGCAATGTCCTATAGACAGACACGATAATAACGATCGGAGAGTGGTGAGATATCTTGCCTCTTGGTTGTTGCTGGCAACCAACGATCCGATCCAAGTGACCTGGTTGCCACGTCGAGCTGTTCCTACTTTGCCCGTTGAATGTCTCCTGGACCATGGTCATGTTTTTCGTTAGTACTGCATCCACATCGCGTGTTTACACATATTCAGTGAGAGTTTGGCATGTCGATGGGTATTTCTAATTTTGAAAATGGAGCGAGATAGTTCCACGTCCCCATGAGATCCTTATTCTCGCGCCCCCAAAATTTCCATGGGTTTCCTGCAGAGTATTTCTCATACCACCCTCAAGTTTTTTCACTTTTTACACATAGCTCCTTAAAGAACGGTCAAAGGAGCCAGAAGGCTGGGGGGGGGGGGACTAGACAAGCTGGCAAGGGGAGTTTATGAGAAGGAGAAAAAAAATTGGTAACCAACCTGACTCCAGCTCTTGCCTGTTTGAGTGCCTTTGTTGCAAAAAAAAAAAAAAAAAAAGACGGATTGAAAATAAATTAAGGTTCGTATGGGAATCCTGCAGAGGAGTGAGATTTAGCGGTTCACGCCAGGCGTGAGTTTATATTACTCGTTTAACAATAATTACCTAGGTTTCATTAGCTAGTACTTCACAAAGGGCGAACAGCTTTTACGCGGACATTTGATATAGTCTATATCGATAGAGGTAGTGGGACGCGTTGACACTTTTCAGAATATCAGAATAGTCAAATGGTCAAACAGCGCTTCAAGAGTAACGCAATAGAGAAATGAGTATGTTTATTGTTGAAAGCCATCACTGGTGATGTTCCTCGCCCAGTTGTGGATGCTCTCTCTGAGCTTCAGCCTATCCATCAGCTCATCGGCTCGTCTGGCCATCTCGTCGCGATTAATAATCCAGGAATTGTGAAAGGCCATAAAATTCATGGACGAGCCCGTACGAATTGTGTACGTCTCGGAAACCTCGAGCGTTAGTTGATTATCTGCTCGATCGATGAGCTGGATGAGCGTCTACGGCTACTGGCTATCGCCAGCAGAATTGCGATGTGGGTCCTCAAAACGTACTCTGCCGGAAAGAAGGGTCCCAGATCTTCAGTCGTGGGCATCATCCTCTTGGGAGAGACTTTTCGAGTCGGTTTGAAGGCAGGTCTTGTTAATACTCGACGATGTCGGAAAACTCGTCCTTGAGAACCTGGCGAAAGGGGATGGTGTCGATGATACCGATCCTGAAGCCAACCTTGTTTTGAAAGTACATGAGAATCGAAGCCAAGCCATCCTGTTGGTTCTCCCGCTCGGTGAACATCTTGCGGGCTTCGGCGTTTGGGTCGGCAGGTAACCCATTGTAGATGCCCACGGTCGTGTTGGATGATAGTTTTCACAAGCTGGGTGTCGCCGCAGAAAGGAAATTGAAAGACATATCAGCTGTTGGTCTCATGTTAATTAGGAGGATTGCTATAAAGGTGGTCGCGCGCCTTACCGTGCTCGCAAAAGATACTAAGGAAAGATATGGATGCGGAGGACATGGGGATAACACAATGGGTGAAGTGGCGGTACTGCGGGGTTGCATGAGTGATGCTGATCGAATGGTGGGAGTTGAGGAGTTTGAAACTAATTTTATAGAGGTATTGCCTTAGAGAGATGGATCGTGAGAACCATGTACATGCATTCATGCCATAGTTGTTCATGCTATCGCAATCGAGAGGCGTGAGAAGCAAAAAAAAGTAGAAAAAAGACCCCACCAGTCAGTCTAAGAAAAGTTAGTACTTCCAGCATGTATCCGCACTTGCTGACATATGAAGATGAATGTGTGAATTGTGTTTTCTCTCATTTGTTCGATCCCTTTCGGCGTTGATCTTTCTTCGCGGTACTGATAGAGGAGGCTCAATATGAGAACCCGTCACCCATGTGCTACATGTGGCGTTCGCACTCCCGTCACCCACTCGCTATCTTATTCGCTGACGTTGCTTAAAAACGCACACAGTCAGGAGCATCCATCCTTTATTATGCTTACCCCTAATTCTATGCATCTCGTTAGACTGTTTTCCTGTGCTTATCTAGGCACGGCTTTTTACTTGCTGTCCCAGATCGCAAGACATATCCTTGTGGAAGTAACCTCCATTGCACACACATCCTCCTCGCCCTCTCTCCTTCCTTCGCTGTGAGAGAATTTCAGTGCTGCTCGTTTCTGGTCGCTGAGAATATTCCACCGCTGTGTATTTCATCAAAGTTCATTGTAGATCTCCCCTACATCTACATCTTCATGCATGATTTACGTTTACTGCATGTTCAGCCCTCTTCCTACTCACGCCGTTGTTTTTCTTGTCGAGGCGTGTACTCTATTGTCTTTGTACGGTACAGCTCCCATCATCGCCCGCGCATATAACTTGCTTGTTTTTTTTGCGGGAAGGAGCGTTTCCAAATCATTTTCTCGATTTTGCGAGTTAGCAAGAGGTTTGTTTATGTTCAAAGAACAAAACATGCTATGCATGTCATGCATTGTTTTCGCATTGACCTCCCGATGTGAATGGGTGGGAAGGGCAAGTAACGGCCTATATCCGCTTACGAACTGCCCTATTCTTCAACAAATGCACCCCTGGAATACGACTTTTCTTTATGCCCGAGCATTCGAGGCGTAACTAAGAGTATGTGGTTCGCTTACGAACACCCATGGCATGACGAGACTTACCTATATTTCATGCCAGACACATACCTGAAGTCCTTAGGCCGCAGATACAGCAGCCCAACAATTTTTTTCTTTGGATCGAGGCCCATACTCGACGTTGCTATAAATTGCCCAACCCACACGCCACCCATCCATTCTACAACCACCACCTCTTTTGTTTCTCTGCACACTCCCTCATAAATGCTTCTCATCAAATCTGTCCTTGTTCTCTGCTCAGGTAGATGGCAAGCGCTTTTGATCATGTATCCCAAAAACTTACATACATTTTGACGTAGAACTAACAACAACGCATTGGAACCCCTAACGAATAGCTGTTGCCGTGTTGGCCCAGCGCCATGCCTATGCGGGTGCCGATGCTGTTGCCTCATCGGCCCTCTTTTTTGGCGAGGATACCACCGAGTCCCTTGACCCCTTGAAAATCTTCAAGGATCCCATCAACCACGCCACTGCCGCTTCCTCAATCTTGGCCTTCTCTGCCGAGAAAACTGGTTTCAAGCCAAGTGAGAAGTCTGCCGAATCTCTCGCCGACACCCTACCCGAATTCATGAAAAGAATCTCGACCTTCCCTGGCTTTATTCTTGTGAGTAGTTCCGAAAGCGCCCCCGTTCAGCTCAAGGACCACACCACTGCGGAAGAATTCGAAAATAAGATCAGGTTCATGTTCGGTGGTGACCATAGCGGCAAGATTGCCTTCAAGCTTGCGGAACTCCTTCCCCTGGACCTTGACTACGAGGAAGCCACACGCCTCAAGAACTGGATCCTTGGCCTCGTTGTCATCGACAAGCCTATGGGCAGCGACAAGGTCAGCATCCAGCTGGTTAGCATGAAACTGAGCATCGCCTTTGACAAGGAACCCAAGACATGCTCTGGCCCGACCCCGACTCCAGAGGCCTACATTCCCGAGCAGGGGGTAAAGATCCTCGTTTCGAAGTTAGATGTCAACTCTTCATTCCTTACCGCATATGCTGAGAGCTTGGTCGGCATGCTGCCCATTGTCGATGTCGAGCACATGATCGCCCTTCTTACCTCCCCTGCACGTAATGGTCCCAAGCCTGAGGATCTCCTGTCCTTGTGGGGCTCTCAGCAGAAAGTTTTCTCGTTTTAAGAAAGTTGAAAACAGACAGTTTTCTGCGTAGCGCAGATCTTTGACGACTCTGCTTCTTCATTGTGTTTTGATGGAAGGCGTTATTTCTTGATCCAAATGAAAATAAATCAACCCAGGCATAATGAACCCCAAGCCCAATGAACTATGTCGGTCGTTTTCTTTCTGAATGACCGATCTGTCTTTCTTGATAACGTGCTTTGTGCTTTTGGTCCTATTGTCCCTATAATTCCATGCATCACTCAAAGTGCCTCCCCCCGCCACTACCACTACCACACTCCCAAAAGAGCTGGGGTCTAAAGAAGAAAAGGTAGACACTCCCAGATAGAACATGTCGTCTTATTCAAAAAGAAACAAAAAAAAAAGGAGCGAGATAGTCTCACGGGGATGTAAATGCCTTATTCTCACATCCCCCATTTTTTCCACGAGATTTCTGCGACGTTTTTCCGTACTCCCCTTAAAACTTCTCAAATTTTCAGTGTCGTGTCCGAATTGAACCCTGATATATGCTCAACAAAGAAAGGAAAACGGGAGGGAATGGGGAGGGTAACCCGCGTGTATTCGGGGAAGGGAATCCCAGTGAAGTTTACGTGCTGGCGTCGGCTGGGGCCTCTCTGGGGGTCTTAATGTGCGCAGAACTCAAGAAAAATTTAAAAAATTACAACAAAAAAAAAGTTTCCACGGGAATCCTGCGTAAGGATGTGAGAATAAGGCATGTACATCCCCGTGATATTATCTTCTTCCTTTGTGTGAAAAAAAAAGCAAAAAAGGAAGGGCAAAAAAAAAAAAAAAGGCTTGTCTTTATAAAAAAAAAAGGCTGCTATGAACTACATCAGCCCTCGAGTCGGCGTGTTTGTGAGTCAAGCTTTGTGGCCAAAATAAGCCCTTATTTACAAACCTTTCAGATTTGAAATACGCTTCGAAATGTCAAGGTTTGGAAGCCCCTTATCTGCAAGCCCCTTTCATATTTGAAATAAGCTTCGAAATGCCAAGGTTTGAAACCCCCTATTATATGCGTACTGCTCGGGTACCCGCTCTATTTAAGCAATTTCTCAGTCCAATATTACGTTTACAGGTTGGTAAAAGCCTTGTGGGTCACTACTCTATTATTGTAAATGACAAAGCACTAATGCCCTATTTTACACCTTGTGCACAAAGAGACCTGATGCAACGCCTGAGCCCCGTTGCCGCAGATCAAGTTGTTCTGCAACTCCAAAGTCATCAGAGTTGAGTTGGCCTCGAGTGCCTCAGACAGTGCCAGAGCCCCATTGTCTCCAATCAAGTTACTAGCCAAGATCAAAATGGCCAGAGTGGAGTTGCTCTTGAGTGCGTCAGCCAAGGCCTTAGCTCCATTGTCTCCAATCGAGTTGTTCCAAAAACTCAAAGTGGTCAGAGTTGAGTTGGCCTTGAGCGCTTCTGACAGTGCTTGACCTCCTTTGAATCTGATCGAGTTGTTCTGCAAGTACAACGTGGTCAGAGTCGAATTGGTCTTGAGTGCCTCAGATAGTGCCAGAGCTCCGTTGTCTCCGATCGAGTTGCCCCACAAGTCCAAAGTGGACAGACCTGAATTGGTCTTGAGTGCTTCAGACAGTGCCAGAGCTCCGTTGTCTCCGATCAAATTGTTTTGCAAGTACAAAGAAGTCAGGACTAGGTTGATCTTCAGTGTCTCTGCCAGTGCTCGAGCTCCGTTGGACTCGACTGAGTTACGCCGCAAGTCCAAAGTGGTCAGAGCTATATTGGTCTTGAGTGCCTCAGACAGAGTCTGGGCTCCTTTATTCCCAGCCAAGTTGTCCTGCAAATCCAAAGTGGTCAGAGTCGAGTTGGTCTTGAGTGCTAAAGCTAGGGCCCGAACTCCGTTGAATCCGATCGAGTTGTTCTGCAAGCACAAAGTGGTCAGAGTTGAGTTGATGTGGAGTGTCCCAGCCAAGGTTTGAGCTCCGATATCTTCGATCGAGTTACTCTGCAAGTTTAACGTGATCAGAGTCTCGTTGGTCCTGAGTGCCTCAGACAGCTCCTGTAACTTATAGACTTCAATCGACATGCACCCCAGGTTCAAAGTTGTCAAAGTCGAGTTGGTCTGGAGTGACTTATACAGCACGACGTCCAATTTTCTGTCAAAGATCCCATTGTAAAACAAGTCCAAAGTGGTCAAAGTCGAGTTGGTCTTGAATACCTCTGAAAATGCCAGAAGTCCTGCGATCCTGATCGGGTTGTTCTGCAAGTTCAAAGTGGTCAAAGATGAGTTCGTTTTGAGTGCCTCAGCCAGCGCAAGACATCCGGTGTCTCCGATCGCGGTGTTGCTCAAGTTCAAATTGATCAAAGTCGAGTTGGTCTTGAGTGACTCAGACAGTGCTTGACCACCTTCGGATCCGATCGAGTTGCGCTCCAAGTTCAAAGTGGTCAGAGTCGAGTTGGTCTTGAGTGCCTCAGCCAGCGCCGGACATCCGTTTTCTCTGATCAAGTTACTGCTCAAGTCCAAAATTGTCAAAGTCGAGTTGGTCTTGAGTGCCTCAGCCAGCGTCAAACATCCGTTGTCTCCGATCGAGTTGTACCCCAAGTTCAAAGTGGTCAGAGTCAAGGTAGTCTTGAGTACCTCAGCCAGCGCCAGACATTCGTTGTCTCCGATCAATCTGGTACTCAAGTCCAGAGTGATCCGAGTCGAGGTGATCTTCTGTGACTTTGCAAGCATGGTACCCATGTTGATACCGTCTGAGAAATGAAAGGATAGGTTTAAGAATGGCAAAAAACAGAAGTGAATTAAAGAAGGGAATCGAGAAATTTGGTCTGGATGTGATGTCTTTATGGTCTTGACACGGGCAAAGTAAAGAATATTTTGAAGTTTTAAGATTCTGACCCTGGATAGGGCGAAGTTCATGCAGCTCATAAATTTGTAACACGTGCGATCTCATCTCTACCATTAAGTGGTTGACTTAGTTCCTGGACAACTTGGTGCTCCTGTGAACCCCACGCTATTTGAGCGCTGTTCCGCATTGAACCTGTGGAAAATATTCCGTGTTAACCCTGTGGCTAAAAGGAGGTCAAAAGAGAGAAAGTAGGCGGCTGGTGATTGGAAATAACTAATAATTGTTTTGATCGATGTCGGCTCTTCCTATCATACTGAAGCATAATTCAGTAAGTGTTGGATTGTTCACCCACAAATAGGGAACGTGAGTTGGGCTTGGACCGTCGTGAGACAGGTTAGTTTTACCCTACTGATGAAATGTTGTTGCAATAGTAACTGAACTTAGTACGAGAGGATCCGTTCATTCGGATAATTGGTATTTGGGCCTACCTGAGCAGGCAATGGACCAAAGCTATCTTCCGTTGGATTATGGCTGAACGCTTATCGCCTTTTCCGATGTCAAGTTGAATACGAATAGAGACTCCTGTCGGGAGGGGGGGGGGGGTTCCTGAATCATACTACGCAGGGCCATCAGGCAAGGCGGAAAGGTTTTGTTTGGCGCCTGCTAATGTTAATATCAAATACTGGAAGAGATAAATCCATTTAAGACGACTTTAATTGAACAGGGTATTGTAAGGAGTAGAGTAGCCTTGTTGCTACGATCTGCTGAGATTAAGCCCACTGTTTTATAGACTTGTTCGTAAGAACAACATCTCTCTTTTCTTTTTTTTCTCTTTTTTTTTCTTTCTTTTCTTGTCTCCCGCGTTGTTAAGTCGTCAACCCTATGCATCTTTTCCCCGTGTCAACGCCATGCAATATTCCCGTACGAACGCCATGCAAAATTGTCGGTTTCTAGGCAGTGCAAATCGCAGTGTCCACCCCATGTAATCGCACCCTTGTCAACTCCATGCAAACATCCACCGATGCCTGCTCTTTCAATACTTGCTTCGTTAGAGCTTTAGGTAGAGTTGAAATTTAGGCAGTGCGCTCTATCAGGGGAGTGAGATTTAGCGGTTCACGCCGAGCATGAGTTTATCTTTCTCGAATTAAATGGTGTCCGTGTTGGTGGCGTCCACACGTGATAGTTTTTTTTTTTTGCACATAGAGTAAACGAGAACGTCAACCAGACCAAGAGACAACAAGCGCACACCAACAAGACAAACCCATTATCACGCAATACGACAAAAAAAACGAATATTATTATACTGTCACGAAGGAAGGAAACGAACTATTATGTACAACATTATGGAAACAAGAAACAAAATAAGAAAACAAAAAAAAACGTCTAAAAGAAGACCAAAGAAGAAGAGAAAAAAAAAGTATCAATTAAAATACAGGTACAACCTCCGCCTTGCCCAACATCCCCTGATGTATCTCCGTCACAGGCTCCTGCATCGTCGGGCTGTTCGTCGCCGCCGTATTAGTCGACGTGCTCGTGCTGCTCGTCGACACTGCACTCGAGCTCGAGTTTGAGCTCCAGTGGTGCTCCCCACCTTCATGCTGCCCTTCCTCCCCTCCTTCCTGCACGCCCCCCATCGTCAAGCCGTCAATCGACGGCCGGTGCATCAGCCTGCTCGAACTCCGCTGATGTTGCAACTGGAACACGCTCTGCATATTGCCGCTGGTCATCATGCTCCCGCCCGCAGGGGCCGACGCCTGCGAGGCATATGCGCCGCTCCGCGTCGCCAGCAGCCTTGCCTGGCTCGCCTGTGTGTGCACCGAGGCAAGTCGCTCATACACGTTCTGGTTGTCGTCCCACGACCCACTGATCCGGCGCGAGGCGCTGTTGTTGTGGTGATGCGTGTGGTAGTGTTCTTGTTGGTAGCCAAAGTGGGCATCCGCACCGTGCAGGCCCGGTGAGGGCAAGGGCCCACCCATCATGTGCGTCGCCGTCGCCGTCGTCGTCGTGGTCGTCGCGGTCATGCTGCCCATGCGGGATAAGGGTCTGTTACTGTTGCTGCCAAAGGCGCGTGTCTGAGGTGTGCCAGGCATAGCAGCTCCCTGAGCGATACTGTCACCATGGAGATCTGGGCGCGAGAAGCGCTTGCCAACTAGCGCTGGACTCGGGGTGCTGGTGCGGCGGTCAAAGTTCTGGCTCTGGCGCTGCTGCAATTGGTGCTGTTGATGCTGCTGTTGAGCATTGATGCTATGCTGGTTCAACGGCTGTTGATGGCTCTTGGAGTGGCGCAGCGTCTGGGTCGAATAGCCGTTCGCGAACCCCGTCTGGATCGTCAGGGGTGTACGGCCATGGAAGCCAGGCGTCGGAAGTCCGTTCTGTTCAGCATTGCCACCGTGATGTCCAGTGTTTGAGTTGAAGCGAGGGCGCGCTGTAGACTTGGGTCCGACCGAGGGCATCGAGACCGGGGTCGAGCTGCGGCGGGCGGCTGTCACTTCGGCGTGCTGGCGACTCGAAGCTGTCGACGCGTAGATGCTACTGCGCTGACTAGTGGTGCCTTCCGAGAGGCGGTTCATGCTGGATGAGCTCCGGTGGAGACCTGGGGTAAGTGGGCCATTGCCAAGGCCCAGGCCGTGTCCACTGCCACTGCCACTGCCCGCAGTGCTGCTGCCACGACGGTGGCCGTACATGGACATGTTCTCTCTGGGCTTGGGCGCATGCTCGCGTTCTGGGTTCGATGACCGCTGCGAAATACTGCTGGTGCTGCTAGATCTGGCGAGGCGGTTATGTTGTTGTTGAGGATGCTGTGGGTGTTGTTCCTTCTCTTGGTTGATACCCAAGTACTCGGCCGTGTCCGCGTTGGGCAGACCAACCCAGGACACACGACGCTCGTTGTTGGTCATCAAGATCCTCGAGAACTCACCAGCCGATCCACCCACCTTGGGCGAAACTTCATCCGAGGTCTTTATGGCATCCTCGTACATCTGGTCAAAGATGGTCGACGCGCGCTTGGCCTTGACATCCAATGCGGCCTCTGCTGCAGAGCCAGGGCGAGGACGAGCAGTGCTAGGAAGAGCGGTCCAGAGCTGGTCGTTCGACGCCGAAAGTAATCCATTCGCCTCCTCAGTCAGATGTGAAGGCGACTTGGTCTCCTCGTTCTCAAGCATGGCTCGGTTTAGACGCGCCACCTCGGCGTCATTCTCGTCCTCTTCAGAAGATCCGTCCACGTGGGTCTTGATCATCTGGTCCAGTTGATCAGACGAGCCACGCAGCTGACGCAGCTTTTGTTCCAAGCCATCACAGCGCTTCTCATACCCTAGCGTCGCTCCGACAGCGGCGCGGCGCATCGCCTGCAGTGCGCGCTTGAGCTCCTCGATCACCTTCTCCTGGTTGATGACCTGAACTTGGAGCCCGTTCTCGTGCGACCGGACCGCGACCATGTCTTCAAACAACATCTCAAGGAACTCGCGCGACTCGTTCAGGTCCATGGAGCGCAGGATCCTGATCGACGACTCGAACGCAACCGTGGCGCCCGAGCCTGGAGGCAGCCCCATGGCATCGTCGGCCATCCCCTGGCGGATCAGCTTGGTCATCAACTCTTCCTCGTCCGTGGTCGAGCCATCGCGGGTCTCCTCGTGGATATGGTGGCCCTTTTCGATACTGGTCACAAATCCAAGCGCAGCGGCTTCGGCTTGGAGGGCCCGGATCCGGGCGTTGATGTAGGTGATCTCGGCGTCGATCATGGTGATGCGGTCGTCCATGTACTGGGGCTCGCT
Source organism: Podila verticillata NRRL 6337 (assembly GCA_000739165.1). Lineage (NCBI taxonomy): Eukaryota > Fungi > Mortierellomycota > Mortierellomycetes > Mortierellales > Mortierellaceae > Podila > Podila verticillata. The sequence goes on along the minus strand of KN042416.1, from coordinate 238,783 downwards.
CGCAAAGTCGAGCATCTCGCTGCCGTTGGCCAGCGCGTTCTCTTCTTGGGCTTGGACCACACGCTGGCGCTCCTGCTCCAGCTCAATCTTCTCGGTGCGCAGACGCTCCCGCTTCTTGAGCATGTCCTCCATCACATTGATTGCGTGCTGGCCAGAGATGTAACCGTAGATGGCGCGGTCAATGACTTGCTTCTTTTGGGAGACTTGGAGGCGGGTCGAGCCGGGGTTCTTGGCCTGAGGCACAGGGATGTTTGACTCCTTGTGCTCGGATCCATTGCTCATCCGAGGCGCACCCCGCTTGGGTGAAGCCTTGGTGATGCCCTTGGGGGTCTGTGGCTTCTTCAAGAAACCGATCACAGCCTTGTTACTCCTGTTGGCTTGCTGGGCCGTCGAGGCCGCACCGGAGCTGCGGTGCAACATGGCAGTCGTGCGCTGTTGCTGCTGCAACTGGAGCTCAATCTCGCGCTCGGCCTTCTTGCGACCATCCGTAGCAGCTTTCTCAGACCGGCGGAGGGCTTGGATCTCACGGTCGTTGGCGGCATTCATTTCCTTGATGCGCTCGGCGTCCTCCTTCATGCGCTTGATCATCCGCTGCTTCTCGGCCTTGAGGGTCTCGACCGCCACACGGAGCGTGCGCAGCTGACCCTCGGCCATGCTGCGCTTCTCGTTCGCAATCTTGGACACTTCGGCGTACTTGTGCTGCAAGTCCGAAAGCTCGGCCATGAGCTGCTTGATCTTGGTCTCGTACTTGACCTTGATGGAGCCAGGAAGCTATTGTTTGCAACAAGTAGAAAAAGTTAGTTGCTGAACACGGTATTAAACATAAATAATAAAAAAACGTTGGGAACTAGTGAAGCCATACCTTGCCAGAAGCCTCGTTGTTGTGGTTACGCTCACGCTCGCGCTCCATCTCGGCTTCACGGATACGCTCCTCCATCATGCGGATCTCCTCCTCGTACTGGTTGCGCATGTGGTGGTACTCGGCCTCAGCTTTTTCAAGCTGAAGGACCAACTCCTCCTTTATGGCGATACCCGACTGGACCTCGCTCAACATCAGATCGTAGTTGGGCTTCTCTACTGGTACCGACTTGGCCGCAGAGGCCGCCTTGGACACCGCGGAGGAAATCGTCGATGGAGCAGCCACCGAGACAATGTCATCGCCACCCTCAGTCTCCTCCGTAATTGTGTTGGCCGCCATCTTTTCCTTGTCCAACGCTGTCGTCAGCTGGGACATGCTCGACTCGCGCTGTTGGGTATCGGCAGCAGACAAGGGGAAACTGAAGCGGTTCATGGCCTTCATGGCGTTGGCTAGCGTTTCGGCCGCCTTTTGTTCCGCCTCAAAGAAGACGCGCTGGTCCTTGGGGCTGGCACTGTCCTTGAAGGAGCTCGAGGGCGAGGGCACAGGGAAGGGGAAGGAGGAGCGCAGGGGCGACATGGGGTTGCCTCCCGTCAGGTCATCCACAGGTGGGAAGCGCGATCGGGACGAGCCAGAGGACAGGGACGAAGTGATGGAGCCACGGCGACGGCTCGAGGCTGGGCTGTTGCGCAGCTGAATAGGGGCGGTGGGGTCCAAAAAGTTGATCAGATCCATGTCCATGCCCATGCCGTTCTTTTCGGCCTTGAGGAGGAGAAGTCCACGGCGAATGTCCTCTTTAGCCTTGTCCAAAGTCTCGGCCACACCAGAGCCGTGGCGACCCATCCTGCGACGGTGTGAGAAGGAGCTTGAAGAATCCGAGTCGAGGGGGATACGTGGGAGCAGAGAACTCGAGGAAGTTGAGGAGTAGTCGAGGACATGGGCAGAAAGAGGCTGGCTCTCCTCGGTCTTCAAGCTCTGGAACCAGCTCGAAGCCCCTCCGGCAGACAGAAGCTGCTCCACCTGGGGCAGTGGTGGGCTAGTGGGCATCTGTGCAGGCTCTGAAACAATAGAGGCTGCAGTGGCACCGAAATCGAACCGTGACACAGCTCTTGACGAGTTGTGGCGACGGTTGCGCTTTGAATGTGGGGATGCACGTCCTCTTGGTGGGGAAGCCTCCTTGCGGCGGTGGGTCTGACCATCGGTCTCACCATCGGCATCGTGGTCATCATCATCCATTGGTTCGATTCTGCGGCGGTATGGGGGTGAGCCATTTCGGTTCGATCCTGGGCGACGACCAAAGACAGTGGGCTTTGATGACAACAAGGTCTGGAGTTCCAAAGCCTGGTCCTCGGCTGCGATCAGGCGGTCCTTGAGCTGCATGACAGTGTGGTGGTAGGTCATCATGATCGGGTGAGCCTCAATATCAGCATCGCCAGTCACTTCGCGCTCTACCAGCAATGTATCACGCTCAGCAAGGACATCGCAGAGCTCAGTGGCGTTCTCGCGGAGACGATCCCGGAGCCGTGAAACCTCTCCTCGCAATGAGCGCATCTCTTCGGCTGCACGGCGCTGGTCCAACTCGGTTGCTGGTCCAGATCCCATGACGCGGAACGAGCTGTTCTCCATCTTGAGTCTGTTGATCTCTGCACGCAGCTGAGCAATCTCAGAGTTGGTGGAGTCCCTAAAGTCCTGGTTGATGATCACTCGGTTGCGAATGTTCCTGGCACGGTTGGCGTAGACGAGAGTGCTGATGGTTTCGTTGTAGTCGACATCTGCACCAGAGACACAGGCCAGCATCAAGGTGGCGCTGTTGCCTCCGAGCGAATCCTGCAGCAGACGAGTCAGTTTTGAGTCACGGTATGGGACGTGGGAGGACTTGCGAGCCTCGTCGCCGAGTGCGCTGATGACGTTTCCGAGAGCCAAAAGTCCAGAGTTGATTGAAATGCCCTCCTTTGCACGATCGCCCACTGCTCGAGTCCTCTTAAGCTAAGAAGAACAGAGTAGAGAAAAGTTGGTTTTCATTTGCTTTGTCTTCAACATCATGCCTACGAGAAAACGAAAAAAAAAGACTTACTCTCTCAGAACCAGCCAGATCGACAAAGTGGAATTTCGAGGTGAGCTTCTTGAGGGCCTTGTCGTTCGAGCCACGACCGTGTGTAGTGGGTGCGGGTGGAGGCTCCTCGCCTTCTGGTGTATCATGTTCCTCTGCCCGTTGTTGCTTCAGAATCACTGAAAAGATAGCATGGGATCGTGAAGATGTCTGGTTCATATCTGTTGAAGCCGTCGTTCTGCACAATGATCCCTTTTGCAGCCAGCTATGTTTTTTAATTCCAAAAAGGTATTAAAAACGTTAGAACACGTTCTTTTCTGTGATCATTGGACAAATCCAAACAACCAAAAAAAAAAAAAAAAAAAAAAAAAAAAAAAAGTTCCATACTCCATAAGTTCCTGGGCCGATTGTACTTGGTGCTCCTTGACACCCTGCCAAGAGATGCCACCAAAGCCGTCCTCGCGTACTTGGATCGTTTCTTTCCGTGTGCGGGGCTGGGACTGCAGCAGGTCGATCAGCTCTTCGTTGTACAGCTCCAGGAACGAGACAAAGACTTGGAACTCGAGTGTAGTGTCCTGCTCCTTCTGGTCATTGAGATTGGAAAAGATGGCATGAGCCGCTCTTGGAACAATGGCTAAAGAAAGTAAAGATGGATGTCAATAGGGGGGTCGATGTCCTTGGTCCTATGGGGGGTTTCTTTGTCTTTGTTGTTGTTACAGAGTATTGAGAAAGCAGTAACGACTTCATCTGTTGACCCATCCCCCCAATTCGAGCACTGTGCCCATGCACAGGGTAGGAATATATGTTACTCTCTCCACATTTGTCTGTGTGTGGGAGGCCCCCCTTGCACTTTGATGTCCACTTGAATTTTCTCAATGCTGTCGTCCCGTGTTCCTTGTCTGATCCAAACCAGAGAACAGTGTGTTAGCATAAACGAAACTGACACGCACCTTGATCTGTGTTCCCTTGGTATTGCAGTCCTGTGCCCATGCTATACGTCTTTCCGCTCCCTGTTTGGCCGTACGCCAGAATGGTGACATTGAACCTATATATTTGAAGAAGAAAAGAGTCAATTGGATGGTGTATAAACAATGACCAAGCAAACCATGCCTGTGTTTGCTTTGTTTTGCTTGTTTGTTTGTTATGTCTGTTAATCCTCCGACAGGCATGTTTGTTGTCGTGTGCATGTATGCTTTGCTTACCCTTCAATAAATCGTTCTACCAGCTCCTTGGCGCATTCTTCGTAGACCTTTTTCTGGGTGGACTCTTCGTCAAAGACATGGTCGAATGTGAAGGACTTGTCAGAGCCCACGATGCCGATCTGGGGCTCATTCGGTACATAAGAGATACATTCCGAACAATTGTTGATCTGCTCCTGTAATGTGAGAGGACGGACTCGAAGGGCAACCCTAGAAGAGTTGTGAGGGGAAGGAAGTGTGAGCAAAGGAGGCTGAGAGAGAGAGAGAGAGAGAGAGAGAGAGAGAGAGAGTAGATGCAGAAAGCCAGGTGGACTTACTTGACTGCAGTGTTCATACTACTCCAAACGCAAACGTCTTTGTCGAAGCACGGTTGATGAAAGAGTGTTTAAAGTGAGGGAAGGGGAATGTAGGGTTGGGTGTGGATCCCTGAGAGGAAAAGTGGCGAAATAGAGAGGGAAGAAAATGTGTGGGATGTGACAGGGTATAGGGTGTGAGTGGTATATCTAGAGACGATGAGACAAGACGGGTGTGGGTTAGTTGCGAGATTAGAGATGAGTGATTAGGCGTGGTAGGGTAGGGTAGGGTAGGGTAGGGTAGGGTATTAGAGATTAGGCAAAGAGTACTAAAGGAAAGAAACCCGAAAACGAGAAACAAAAGAAAAGAAAAGGATGAAGGACGAGAAAAAGGGTCTTTAAGGACGAGAGAGGAAAGAGAGAAACGAGAGAAACGACGAGAGTGAGAGAGAAGAGAGAGAAAGACTTTTGGCCAAGATAGGAAAGGCTTCTCTCTCTCTCTCTCTCTCTTTGTTTGTGTGGGCAAAAGAGGACGAGGGAGCAATGTCGCCTTTTT
>KN042416.1:202076-230754 GCA_000739165.1 Podila verticillata NRRL 6337 | reverse complement strand
GATGACTATAGAGATGATGATGAATGTCGAATCTGTCCAACAACAAAAAGAACAAGATGACAAAACGGGTGGAGATTAATTTTTTTTTTTGTGGGAAAAAAAAAAAAAAAAAAGGAAGAGAAAAAAAACGTGTGCCCATGGACGACATGGCTTTATATCATTTTTTGCAGAGGATGGTATTCAATCTCGTTTTATTTCTATGCCTCAAAAGCCTTGCGGTTGCAAAGAGATCTGTTCGGGACCTCTTTTGCCCTGGACGAGATGAAAGAGTCAAGATGGTATTGGATAGTGCATCCACACCAACAAACAAGGGTCATCCACCCTTCTCTTTGTCTAGGCGGGTAACGGCTTTGTTCTTTCTGTCCAACGCAAAAAGCTCAACTGATGACCCGAAGGTACTTTCCATTGTATTTGTCCTTTGCCAGTTTGCAGCGTGTTGTTTGGTTGGATCACTTGGCTCATCTCCATGGACCGACCTTCTCTCTGAAAACGCAAAAGCGTTGGTATCCATGCCATCGGTATCGGTGGAGAGAAATAACACCTATGAAAAAAAACACCTCAACGTTGCATGGGTCAGTCGACGAGAGGATGGCAAGTCCATGGACATCACCATCCTTCACTTTCTCCACAAACTGGGACGATGGAGAGGCAATCACAGTAGATACACCCATGGCTGGAGAGATGGCTGGGACGTGCCGGTGTGAAGGTATGGGCCATCTGTGGAAAATGGTCAAGTTTTCTGACAGTGATTCCAATGGATCGAATCTACAAACACATTCTCGTCTGTGAGATTCGGTTAAAGAGTTTTAATACATACCATTCTGGGGCATTAAAGAGCGTGTAAACCAATTTGAATGGGTTCAGTAGCGGTCCATGGAAGGATGGATGGATGGATGTGGAGCAGGAATAAGGGAGAGGGGACGAGAGACCGAGAGGGGACAAAAGGCTTTCTTTCTTTCTTTGTATTGTATTGGGATATAGTGAGATGGGTATGGGCAAGCGATGGGACGTGTGGGATGATTGATTTGCTCTCTCCATCCAACCATCCTTGCCCATTGAGCGTTGCATTTCGCCCAAGGAAGAGACCTTTTCAATAGGCATAGTAAAGAGTAGAACCACCTTCTTTCGCGTCCATTTCGAGAGGGGACAAGGGCATGGTTGTTTGTTTGTGTCGAGCATGTACATTAGGATAATTGGGCCCCCACACTGGAGAAAGAAAAAAAAAAGGACAGAGCCATTGCCAGGTCACAGGGTCACTTACATCCATACTGACATACCCTTGTTGCGCCCCTGGTCAGGGACAAAGTATGTTGTGGAGAAGAAGGAAATCAACAACGCAAACTGCCAAGGGGACAGGTCTTTTTGTGTGTGGGAGAACTTGGGATAAAAGGACAGAAAAGGGATGCATTTAGATGGTGTGTTGGGACAAGTGGAGAAGGGGTGAAGGATGGATGGATGGCGAGACTGAGGTATGTGGAGCAAGAAGGATATGTGGAGGGAGAAACAAGGGACACCATGGTCCACGATCTATGGTGGGATGGATGTGTACATGATCCAATGACGGGTCGGATGAAAAAAAAAAAAAGGGCGGAGCATATAACAGACGTATTTCCACTGTGGGTGAGGTGAGGATGCACGCCTATTCGTGTTTCTTACAGGACCAACTATCTCGACTCCGGGTTGACGTCTGTGTGTGTGGTTTTCTCACTCTCCTTCTCTCTTAGGTTTGGAACCGGACCGAAAGCGCACCTGTGTACATACGCCCTTCCCACTTGTAATCCCTTTAACAAAGGGTTTCCCCAGTGGATCCATGTTCTCTTTTCTGGATCTGCTCCCCTTTGAAAGACACCCATCTTGACATCTCCACATCTACTTACACAACAAACCCCCTTCGTTGTCTTGGCAACATCCAGGGAATGATGGGATGACCAACTCTTCACCTCATCGACTTGGAAGTTGGAATATCATGGACAACAGAATCGGTTATGTGCGTTTATCGGTTGGTTCTCGCTTTGCCCCAACAAACAAGCAAGTACATTTGGATGAGAGCGCACGCGATTGCATTGTGGGAACCATGGCAAGCCGTGAAGGACACGACAAAAAAATGCTCGGGGACCCTTTCTTGTTGCCTATTTTCCCTTTTGTAACACCATCGACATGGAAAAAGAAATAGCAAAGAGAGAAGAGAAAATGCAATAACGGCTAAAATATATGTTATTGCACACGCACCAAGCTAGTCCAAAAAAATAACGCCGAGAAGGGGTCCTCCCCCCTTCAAGAAATGCAAAGGCTGGGGATTATGCAAACTGTTGTCTTTTCTTTCTCTCTCACTCACTCACTCTCTCTCTTTCTCTTGCAGCTTTGCTGTCAATGCAATCTCGGCGTTCAGCTTTTTCGTTTTCTTTTTTTCTTTTTTTTCTAGATGACGGACCGGGCCATCACCCAAGGTGTGGGGGAGGGGGAAATATGCACGACAACGAGATGGGGGGGGGGAAACGGTTGTAAAATGCCACCTCTGTTGTGCATGTGTGCAGTTTTTGGCTTGAGAATTAATTAATATAAACGCTTTTCTTTGTCCATGATGGTGGTAGCCTAAGCATGGTGTGAGTTGGCCCTGGGGGAACCCAACCACGGAAGGAAGGGCTCAGAGAAACCAAGAGAGGGAGCGAGACAACGCAGTAATAAAAGTTGGGTGGGGTACTTGTTTGTTTGTGCCCATGGTCGATGTTAATGTCGTGGAGAAGTGTCTCTCCAACCCAACCCCATCATCTCCAAGATCATCATGGGACCCAATAACGTGTTTAGCGGGATTAAAGGAGACAGAGGGCACACGGACAGAGAGAACGAGAGCGAGCGAGAAGCAAGATTTTTTATTTTGAGCGAATAGAGCGATAGATACATGCAACAACATACACAAACATGGGCAACTCTCTTTTCTTTTTTAGCGCGCACCGTTGCACAAAACATGCAAATCAGACAAGAGAAAGAGAGAGAGAGAGAGAGAGAGAGAGAGAGAGAGAGAGAGAGAGACAGACAGAGAGCGTGGATCAGGCCCCTTTACCTTTACCTTCACCTTCATCGAGATGACTGATCAACTAACGAATGATGACACCGGTGCCATCCATCCAATCTTCTCCCACACTCTGTCTTGCCAGCCAACAACAAACAAGTCCTTGATTTGCTGTAGTAGTTTGTTGTCCGTGTTGTTGTGTCATTTGTTGTCGACCATTACACCATTACGTGCAATGGAGAGAAAGTGGTCATCAACAAAGGGGCAACAGAGAAGAGAAAGGGACCCTTCACAGACAAGCCCAACGCGAACAATGAAAACAGAACGGCCAGTGAGCAACACTCACAGAAAGAGAGAAAGAGGGCGAGCGAGAACCCTGGAAAAGTAATAACATTGTCCTTCGATTGCGGAACTTCATGTTCAAGTTCTCACTCCTTTTTTGTTGGCTTTTCTGCACAGTTCTCGTCGAAAGAGAGCGAGGGTGAGAGAAGAGATCATTCGTTCTCCACAACCCCTGAGCCGTCGCCCCCTCTCCATTTCTTGATGGATAGTTATACCGCCGTTGCGTTGCGCGTTGTTGTCTATGAGAGAACGTAGAGAAAGACAATGGCCCACTCGCTGTATCTTACGTATAACGTTCAATTAGAAGGGGACATGATTAGCTAACAATTTCGCTAGATAGTTGTGGCCATCCTGTCCTCAAAAAACGAGCGACCTTGAAGAAAGAAGCCATTGCTAAAAAAAAACACACCGTGAACCTCTGTGGGAGAACAACAGACGAGGTGCTTTTCCTTTCTTCCTTTCTTCCTGCAACAACAAGCAAACAAACAGAGGAGTAATAAATCTGATCTGGGGGTGTCTCCCTAGTCTGTGCGACAAACAAAACGCAGTCTGCCACACAGGAAAGAAGGAAGGAAGGGAGCAAGGCGAGAGCTAGCATGAAGGAAGGTAAACAAACAACCATACTCACTCGTTTATTATGTCCCTTCTGAGAGCAGAGACGCGTGGAAAACTCCACCAGAAAGGAGCATTTGCATGAATAGGATCAGCACATCTCATGTGTTTAGCACACAACGCGTCTTCTTATTCCGAAGCAAGCAAAAGAGAGAGAGAGAGAGAGGCAGAGAGAGAGGCAGAGAGAGATGAATGGCAACACCTGCATATATTAAAAACACTCACTCGCATGAACAGAAAGATGCGATAAAAACAACCTTGTCTTTTTCTGTCATCCACCACCCAGCCTTGCATGTTGCATGGTTGACTTGAGGATGCCTGCTTACTCCACCCACATGCTCGGAGATCACGCCAATAGAGATCCCTTTGCAATGTGGCCCATGCGAGTCCTAACGGTCCAGGAACAAAAGAGAAAGAAGAAGAAGAAACCTCGAAGGTTTATTTTTTCCGCTACTCTCAAAGAATGAAATCGTATGTTGGCCATGAGCATGTGCCCATGCACCCCTAAGATATAAAAAAGAGAGAGGTATTTGCCAAAGAAGTTTTCCTCGAAAGAGGGGATGTGGTTTTTTTATCTTCATATTTTTTCATGGGTGCGATATCTCTTTCTTTGCTTCTTTTGGTCAATCTTTCCTCCCCAACGGAAACGCTGTGGTTGTCCTTCAGACAGGGTCCAAGAAAAACACACGGTGTGTTCTTGTTGAGGTTTGCGGTTTAGAAAACTGTTCTCGACTCGACCCATTTTTGTTTTTCTTTTTGGCACAGCAAGCTCGTATGTTCCCAAAGCTCATATCCAGGGTTCCCCAGACCGAACCCTCCGATGGGTCACAGTGCACAAAAAGATGCTTATGGAAACATGCTTTTTGTAACCTCGATAAGTTGAAACAGGGTCCCAGTTCAAAAACTTTACGAAATTCATTCAAGTCACGGGTGCGTGTGTGGCTGAGTACCACAAGATCTCCAGTATTGTTTGTGGCTGAGCATACCTAAATTATTATTGTTTTTTTTTTTTTTTTTTTTTTTTGTGAACGGGTACGTCTCTCGTCCTTCCTCATTGTGGTCAGCCAACTGTCTGTGCCACCAATCTGCCAAACCAGTGCTCATATTTTCCCTTTTGGTGAAGAGAGTACACCATAAGATAGGAGCTTTGTTCCTTTAACTCTGGCCCTTTGGAGGTATTGAGAGGTTGTGCCCAAGCACCCAAAGCCTAGTGTTCATCTTGAAACGACCAGCTAGGAAATAGAGCTTAAGCAAGGTAGCCCGACATGAACGAATACAGTTCAGTGCCATGGAGCACATAACAGATGGCCACCCCAAAGAGACACTATGATCAAGTTCGCCCGTCTTTGATGACCCCGAGTTGAGGGTAACGGCTGATCCCGAAGAGACGCTCACTGGCGTACGTAGGCGATGGATGGGTCATGTCTGTCTTTGGTATCCAAGCCAGTTCAATTTTCAAGCTTAAGAATAGAGTGGCTGAAACTGGAGCTTGTCAACTTTTCTCCTGTCTTTGAACTTGCTTTTTTTTTCATACTCCTCTTGGACCAGGTTTCTAAGGTGTTGCGCAGACGTGTGTCCTGAGTGCCATGGACCACCCATAGCCATGTCGTCAACAACAACGAGATGTGTAGATAACATGTCTAAATGAGGCTAACAAAGCCAGGGCGAGTGAGGTGAGGCGCCAACTGCGCCAAATGAAGAAGCTATGTTGGATTTGAGTTTCTCCCGGAGAAATATTATTATTTTTCAGAGTGGCACGCGTGGGGGTTCTCTTTGTCTCTCCTTTTTCCCTTTTTGTCTGGGTTGGAAGAGAGTTTATCCACTAGGGTCGTATCTTTGGCAGCGTACGAGCGTATGGGGGTGTCCTGCCGTCCTATTACATGCATACATAAAAGAGATGCTCCGCACAACCCACGGTGGCCGATAGGACGAAAGAGGAAGCAAGGCATCTGAGTGGTACGGGGCAGTTTGATGCAGCATTTGGAGGGGATCACACTCCATTTGTGCTGTCTTTGAGGATGCGCACCAAACATGGCAGGCAAACCGCATTAAGGTTACCCTGGCTTGTGTGGTTGTGTGACACACATCGGCGACTGTTGATGTCCCTGGGTAAAATCTGCCAACAATGCGCAGCCAGGCCAAGGCAAGTGTGTGTGAACATTTTGAGGTGAACAAGACGTTCACACACCAAATGGCCCTTGGGCCCATCTGTCTGCCCGCCCATCTTTGAGCAGATGGCCGTATGTCTAGCACGGATATGTGGTTATGATGGCTTACGCCTTTTGTCACTTGAGCAAAGCTACGAAGCATTGGCAAAAAAACGAAAAAAGAGAGATGAAAAAGGAGTGCAGCAGGGGTGATTTTAATCCGTTGTGGGCGTCTATTACATATTAGATAGTGGTATTAGCGAGGGATGGTGTGCATCCCACTGCAGGCCATGGGCCATGGGTGTGTGGTGCTATTGTCCCAAACAGGGGTCAGCACTCGGTCAGCACGCTGCCTCGATCTTCTCGACGGTGTAGTTCAACAGCGGTGGGATGATGGGGTCAAGCGCAAGTAGGGATTGCCCGTATTTTTCTTTTCTGCTTCGCTTTCCCCTCCAACCCCGCTCTCGGCGTTGACACACTGTTTGTGCTGGGTTTAGTGCTAAAGTTTATTTTGTGCGGGCAGCCAAAAAAAAAAAAAAAAAAAGGCCGATCTGTGCTTTTATATGACCCTCCCTACCCTTTTCATACTTTGTCTCTTCTTCTCTTTCCGTCTTCACACTTGTGTTCCCCTCCATTCATCACCCCTCAACCCCATCACAAACACATTGTCATCCTCATTCCCTCTTGGCATCATTCGAAACTAGACTGGGGATCCTCCATCAGCCATCCACATACCCCATTCACCCTGCCATCTTGCGCAATCCCTCCCTCTGTCCTTTGTAGTTAGTACAGCCCCAACGCACAGAATGTCCTCGGACGCAAAGCACCCTCCCGCAGCCATCGAGAGGGCCAACCCTCTGTCCTACTTCTCCTTCAACTGGATCCAGCCGCTCTTGATCAAAGGATGGGTAAGATGGGAATCTTCGGGGTGATCCACTTTCTACTTTCTCTCTTGTATCACCGTGCACTTTTCCTACGGCACACCTACAGAATTCTTGCCCCCCTTGCGTCCGTTCTGTGACATGATCATCACCCACGTATTTTCTTGTATGTCGACAAAAGTATACTTACATCCGATTGTCCCATATACACTTTCCAGAACCAAACCATCGTCGAGACAGACCTGGACCAACTCTCCAAAAACGACCATGTCAAACGGATCACCGACCGCCTTTTGCAGGAGTGGACCAAGGAAACAGAAAAGAAGCTGCGCAAGTGCAAATCAGGCGAGAAGCCCAAGCGGCCCAACTTGTATCTGGTCCTCTGGCGCTGCTTTGGCCTCTACTTCAGTCTGTCGCTCTTCACCGGTATCCTCGAGAGTATCTGCAAGATCAGTGAAGCTATCCTCATGGGGTAAGAGAAAGAAAAAAAAACTCGGCACATCCGACTTTTAAAATGGCGACTGACTATTCTTATTTCTCGTCCTAGTTATGTGATCCGCTTCTTCGACAACAGTGAGATGACCACAAAGGAGGGCATGTCATACGCACTTGCATTGTTCCTGGTCACCCTGTTCCACGGCACCATGCACCACCACTACTTTTTCCCCACCATGCGCACAGGAATGTGGATCAGACAGTCCCTGATCTGTAAGTGGCTCCAATCGTATTTCGCCCAAATTCCCATGCGTCAAACCCATGTTTACCGTTTACTCATGCCATGACCCCCTTTCAAACTGGACACTTTATAGCTCTCATGTATCGCAAGTGCCTGACTCTGTCCACTTCCAGCTCAATTGCCACAGGAACCATTGTTAACCTCATCTCCAACGGTAAAAGAATAAGCATTACTCAGTCTCAAGGAAGGAACTCTTTACTCAACAACAATAACCAGTACTAACGCCCCGCCCCGCCCTTTTTTTTTTTTTTTTTTTTTTTTTTTTTACCTTATTGAACATATTAGATGTCCAACCTTTCGAAAACGCAACCCCATTCATGCTGTACGCCATCATTGGACCCCTGGAAATGATTGCCGTCATGGTCTTCCTGTGGAAACAAATCGGCGTCGCCTGTCTGTCTGGCCTCCTTGTCTTTGCACTGCTGATGCCCATCCAGACCCTGTTCTCTCGCCATTTCGGAAAGATCCGCTCCAAGACTGTCAACGCCCGCGACGACCGCATCCGCACACTTTCGGACGTCTTTTCGGGCATCGAGCTTGTCAAGCTGTGTGCGTGGGAGGTGCCCTTCCAAGAAAAGATCATGATGCTCCGTAAAGTCGAGCTGGGCTACATTTGGAAGGCCAACATGATGCGCGCCAGCAACATGGCCATCTACTTTTTCTTCCAGCCCTTGATCGCCCTGTTTGTGTTTGTCACCTACTGGCTCCAGGGCCTGAGCCTGCGCCCAGACAAGATCTTTGTCTCGCTGACACTGTTCAACGTCATGCGTCTGACCATGACCTCGTTCTTCCCCAAGGCTCTCGAGACGATGGCCGAGACCAGGGTGTCGGTGCGGCGTATTACGGACTTTATGCTGCTGCCCGAGCTGAGGAGCATTGAGAACGAGTTCCAGACCAAGACAGCCTCCTCCGAGGACCAGCCTGGTGGGCCCGAGATCTCGGAGACTTCGGTGGAAAAGGTGCTCGACCCTGGCATGCTGCTCGAGATGCGTGACGCATCCTTCTCGTGGACGGTGGCGACCAGTGAAAAGAACGAGATTCTGGAGCTCTCGGCCAAGGAAAAGGAACAGCAGGAGGATCTGGAGAACGAGAAGGCGATCCATGGAAGCGCACAGACCGACGATGACGACGACGTGGCGACGGTCAACAGCCCCAAGCGCGCCATTCTCAACAACGTGACCATGACCCTGCGCCGAGACGAGCTGCTTGCGATTGTGGGGCCTGTTGGGTGTGGCAAGTCCAGCTTCTGTATGGCGCTGCTGCAGGAGATGCCACTGGTGTCTGGATCGTTTGCGCTGGCCAAGCAGGACAGTGGGCGGGTCAGTATGTCGTACTCGGCTCAGTCGCCCTGGATCTTTGCGGGAACCATTAGGACCAACATTTTGTTTGGATCACAGTTCGACCAGGCGCGGTACGATCGTGTGATCAAGGCTTGTGAGCTCACCAGGGATATTTCCATGTTCCCTCAGGGGGATGCCACGATCATTGGCGAGAAGGGCGTGACGCTTTCGGGAGGCCAGCGTGCCCGTGTGTCGCTGGCCCGTGCGGCCTACCGCGACTCGGATGTGTATATCCTGGACGACCCACTGTCGGCGGTCGATCCCAAGGTTGGCAGGGCACTGTTTGAGAACTGTATCAATGGCTTGCTCAAGGACAAGGCCCGTGTGCTGGTGACGCATCAGCTGCAGTATATCAAAGACTGTGAGACGGTGATTGTGCTGGAGCAAGGTAAAGTCACGCATACGGGACGCGTGGACGAGGTGATGCAGGAGGAGGTGGTGGTGGAGAAGGTGATTGACGACGGGCACTCGATCCGCAGTGTCAAGACCCGAGCCAAGTTTGTGGACGTGCTGCGCGAGTTTGCCAAGAAAGCGCCCGAGGTGGACGACGACGAACCTGGTGTCGATAGCAAGGAGGAGATCAAGGCTTCAGGGTCGGGAGGTGATGTGCTCAAGCGTGTCAAGTCGCACTTGTCGCACAGGTCCGAGGCCGAGACCTTAGGCAACGACGACGACGGCGAGGAAGCAGAGAGGAACTTGACAGTGGAGGAGGTCCAGGAGGGCGACACGCCCGTGAAGGTGTATTACGATTTCTTCCGCTTGGGGTCGAGCCCCTTCCGCCTGTTCCTTTGCTTCATGTCCCTGGCCGCAGCCCAGTCGATCATGGTGGCGGGCGACTTTTTCTTGACGGGATGGTCCCAGGCTACTGACGAAGACCAACGGCGCTCGTACTACCCGACCATTTTCGGAGTCTACGTCCTGGCAACCATCATCATGACCCTGGCGCGCTCCTTCCTGTTCTTCTACTGTGTCTCGGAGTCGTCCCGCAACATCTTTAGCGCCATGCTGGACGCTTTGCTCAAGACAGGGATCGACTTTTTCCATGCGAACCCGCATGGACGTGTCTTGAACCGGTTCTCAAAGGACATGGCCAACTGTGACGAGATGTTGCCGTATACGTTCTTTGACGCGGTCCAGATTGTGTTTATGCTGTTTGGGTCCGTGGTGGTGGTGTGTATTGTCAACGCTTGGATCGTGATTGCGATCCCGTTCCTGTTTGCAGGCTTTATTGGCCTGCGAGCCGTGTATATCAAGACCAGTCGCCAAGTCAAGCGCATCGACAGCCAGACCCGCTCGCCCATCTACTCACAGCTGTCCGAGACTTTGGATGGACTGACCTCTGTGCGCGCGTTTGGCGTCGGCGAGCAGTTCATGGGCCGGTTTGTGAATGCCCAGGAGGCCAATGGGCGCGCTTTCTTTGCGTATCTGATCTGTGCCCGTTGGCTGGGCTTCCGTCTGGACGCCCTGTCGGCCCTGTTCCTGGGTATCACGGCCATGGCCTGTGTGGCGGTTCGGGACTCGCAGCAAGCGGCGCTGGTGGGCCTGGCGCTCAACTATGTGACGCAGCTGAGCGGTGAGCTGCAGTGGGCTGTGCGGCAGAGTGTCGAGGCCGCGATCCTGATGGTCTCGGTCGAGCGCATGATGGAGTATGCAGCAGTGAAGCCCGAGGAGTCGCAGCGCCGGAGGTTCAACCCGGACGGGTCAAGTGTGGTACCGAACGGGTGGCCCGCGGAGGCCAAGGTCAGTTTCGGCGACATGTCGCTGACGTATCCTCGCGGGGATGGGCCGGTGCTCAAGAATATCACGCTGGACTTTCAGGCCGGCGAGAAGGTTGGTATTGTGGGCAGGACGGGTGCGGGCAAGTCGAGTCTGATTGGTGCACTGTTCCGACTGGTGGAGACCACGACGGGCCATCCTCCTCATCGTGGTGGCATCAGTATTGACGGGATCGATATTTCGCAGATTGGCATGCACGACCTGCGCGAGAAGATGGCGATTATCCCTCAGGAGCCGTTCTTGTTCCGAGGCACGCTCCGATTCAACCTCGATCCGATCGGCAAGCACCAGGACGCCGATATCTGGGCCGCACTGGAAGCGGCGGAACTGAAGCGGATGGTCGACGGGCTCGAGGGCGGGCTCGACGCCGTGGTGGACGACAATGGCAAGAACTTTTCTATTGGTGAACGGCAGTTATTGTCCCTTGCGCGCGCGGTGCTGCGCCGGTCCAAGATCATTGTGATGGACGAGGCGACCGCAAACGTGGACCTGCAGTCGGATAGGATGATCCAGAAAGCGATCCACTCGCAGTTCGAGGGCGCAACCGTGTTCACGATTGCGCATCGGTTGAACACGGTGATTGGGGACTATGACAGGATCCTGGTGCTGGACCAGGGCCAGATCATGGAGTTTGGCGAGCCGTGGGAGCTGCTGCAGGTGGAGAAGGGGTGGCTCCGGGGGATGGTGGCCGGTACGGGGCCCGAGAACGAGGCGGCGCTGACCAAGGTGGCGAAGGAGCTGTGGGAGAGTCGGCACGCGCAATAGAGCGGGTTTAGCCCTCCCCCCCCCCCCCTGTAAACTGTAGAAAAAAAAACTTATATTAATAGACCTAATACCATTGAAAACAGGCACCTTATTTGTATTTTTTTCGCCCATGGGGACAGGGAGCAGATTGAGACTCGGAGCCTCGGACTGGAGATGCGTCCTTTCTTCGTGGACCTTTTCTTTGAATAAAACGTCATATTAGGGGGTGTCAAACCCTGACACTTGCAAAAATTGATGCGGCCGTATTTTTTTTTACACAGAAGAAAAATACGTCAATTTTTTTGGTTGCTGCCGCATTTCTCCATGTACAAGGGTCACCCCTGGTGCATTTTATTTGACGCATCTTAAAGGAGAATGCAGACGCATTTTTTGCGAACCAAAAAAAATATGCGACACAAAATGTCAGGGTTTGACACCCCCTATTCTATCTGGGAGTGTCTACCCTCTTTTGGGAGTGTGGTAGTGGTAGGGGTGGGGGAGACACTTTGAGTGATGCATGGAATTTAAAGGGACAATAGGACCAAAAGCACAAAGCACGTTATCAAGGAAGACAAAGCGGTCATTCAGAGAGAAAACGACCAGCATAGTTCGTTGGGTTTGGGGTTCATTATGCCTGGGTGGATTTATTTTCATTCGGATCAAGAAATAACACCTTCCATCAAAACACAATGAAGAAACAGAGTCGTCAAAGATCTGCGCTACGCAGAAAAATGACTGTTTTCAACTATCTTAAAACGAGAAAACTTTCTGCTGAGAGGCCCACAAGGACAGGAGATCCTCAGGCTCGGGACCATTACGTGCAGGGGAGGTAATAAGAGCGATCATGCGCTCGACATCGACAATGGGCAGCAAGCCGACCAAACTCTCAGCATGTGCGACCAGGAATGGAGAGACGACATCTAACTTCGAAACGAGGATCTTTGTCGTCTGCTCGGGAATGTAGGCCTCTGGGGTCGGGGTCGGGCCAGAGCATGTCTTGGGTTCCTTGTCGAAGGCGATGCTCAGTTTCATGCTAACCAGCTGGATGCTGACCTCGTTGCTGCCCTTGGGCTTGTCGATGACAACGAGGCTAAGGATCCAATTCTTGAGGCGTGTGGCTTCCTCGTAGTCAAGGTCCAGGGGAAGGAGTTCCGCAAGCTTGAAAGCGATCTTGCGGCTATGGTCACTATCGATCATGTCCCTGATCTTATTTTCGAATTCTTCCGCGGTGGTGTGGTCCTTGAGCTGAACGGCGCCGCTTTCGGAACTACTCACAAGAATAAAGCCAGGGAAGGACGTGACTTTTGTTATGAATTCGGGTAGGGTTTCGGTGAGGGATTCGGCGGACTTCTCACTTGGCTTGAAACCAGTTTTATCGGCAGAGAAGGCCAAGATTGAAGAAACGGCAGTGGCGTGATTGATGGGATCCTTGAAGATTTTCAAGGGGTCAAGGGACTCGGTGGTATCCTCGCCAAAAAAGAGGGCCGCTGAGGCAACAGCATCGGCATCCGAATAGGCATGGCGCTGGGCCAACACGGCAACAGCTATTCATTATGGGGTTCCAATGCGTTGTTGTTAGTTCTACGTCAAAATGTATCTCAAGTTCTTGGAATACGATCATCAAAGCGCTTGCCATCTACCTGAGCAGAGAACAAGGACAGATTTGATGAGAAGCATTTAGGAGGGGATGTGCAGAGAAACAAAAGAGGTGGTGGTTGTAGAATGGATGGGTGACGTGTGGGTTGGGCAAATTTATAGCAACGTCGAGTATGGGCCCCGATCCAAAGAAAAAATTGTTGGGCTGCTGTATTTGCGGCCTAAGGACTTCAGGTATGTGTCTGGCATGAAATATAGGTAGGTCTCGTCATGCCATGGGTGTTCGTAAGAGAACCACATCCTCTTAGTTACGCCTCGAATGCTCGGGCATAAAGAAAAGTCGTATTCCAGGGGTGCATTTGTTGAAGAACAGGGCAGTTCGTAAGCGGATATAGGCCGTTACTTGCCCTTCCCACCCATTCACATCGAGAGGTCAATGCGCAAACAATGCATGACATGCATAGCATGTTTTGTTCTTTGAACATAAACAAACCTCTTGCTAACTCGCAAAATCGAGAAAATGATTTGGAAACGCTCCTTCCCGCAAAAAAAAACGAGCAAGTTACATGCGCGGGCGATGATGGGAGCTGTACCGTACAAAGACAATGGAGTACACGCCTCGACAAGAAAACATCGGCGTGGGTAGGAAGAGGCTGAACATGCAGTAAACATAAATCATACATGAAGATGTAGATGTAGGGAAGATCTGCAATGAAATTTGATGAAATACACAGCGGTGGAATATTCTCAGCGACCAGAAATGAGCAGCACTGAAGTTCTCTCACAGCGAAGGAGAGAGGGCGAGGAGGATGTGTGTGCAATGGAGGTTACTTCCACAAGGATATGACTTGCGTCTGGGACAGCAAGTAAAGAGTCGAGCCTAGATAAGCACAGGAAAACAGTCTAACGAGATGCATAGAATTAGGGGGTATGCATAATAAAGGATGGATGCTCCTTAGCTGTGTGCGTTTTTAAGAAACGTCAGCAAATAAGATAGCGAGTGGGTGACGGAGTGCGAACGCCACACATGTAGCATATGGGTGACGGGTTCTCATATTGGGCCTCCTCTATCACTACCGCGAAGAAAGATCAACGCCAAATGGATCGAACAAATGAGTGAAAACACAATATACACATTCATCTTCATATGTCAGCAAGCGCGGATACATGCTGGAAGTACTAACTTTTCTTAGACTGACTGGCGGGGTCTCTTTTTCTACTTTTTTTTTTTTTTTTTTTTTTTTTTTTGCTTCTCACGCCTCTCGATTGCGATAGCATGAACAAACATGGCATGAATACATGTACATGGTTCTCACGCTCCATCTCTCTAAGACAGTACCTCTATAAAATTAGTCTCAAACTCCTCCTCAACTCCCACCATTCGATCAACATCACTCATAAAGCCCCGCAATACCACCACTTCACCCATTCTGTTATCCCTCTGTCCTCCGCATCCATATCTTTCCTTAGTATCTTTTGCGAGCACGGTAAGGCGCGCGACCACCTTTGTAGCAATCCTCTTAATAAACAGGAGACCAACAGCTGATATGTCTTTCAATTCCTCTCTGCGGCGACACCCAGCTTGTGAAAAATGTCATCCAACTCGACCGTGGGCATCTACAATGGGCTACCTGCCGACCCAAACGCCGAAGCCCGCAAGATGTTTACCGAGCGGGAGAATCAGCAGGATGGCTTGGCCGCGATTCTCACGTACTGTCAAAACAAGGGTGGCTTCAGGGTCGGTAGCACCGACACCATCCCCTTTCGCCAGGTCCTCAAGGACGAGTTTTCCGACATCGTCGAGTACCAACAAAACATGCCTTCGAGCCGACTCGAAAAGTCTCTCCCAGGAGGCTTAATGCCCACGGCTGAAGATCTGGGACCCTTCTTTCCGGAAGAGTATGTTTGGAGGCTCTACATTGCGATATTGATGGCGATAGCTAGTGGCCATACGACGCTCATCCAGTTCATCGTTCGAGCAGATAATCAACTGACGCTCGAGGTTTCCGAGACGTACACAATTCGTACGGACTCTTCCATGAATGTTATGGCCTTTCGCAATTCCTGGATTGTCAATCGCGACGAGATGGCCAGACGAGCCGATGAGCTGATGGACAGGCTGAAGTTCAGAGAGAGCATCGACAACTGGGCGAGGAAGATCACCAGCGATGGTTTTCAACAATAAAGATGGTCTTTTCTCTTTTGCGTTACTCTTGAAACGCTATTTGGCTATTTGGCTATTCAGATATTCTGAAAAGTTTCAACGCATCCCACTACCTCTATCAATATAGAGTAGATCAAATGTCCCTGTAAAGGTTGTCCACCCCTTGTGAATTACTAGCTAATGGAGCCTAGGTAGCTATTTTTAAACAAGTAAGATAAAATCACGCTCGACGTGAACCGCTAAATCTCACTCCCCTGATAGAGCGCACTGCTTAAATGCCAACGCTACCTAAAACTCTAACGAAGCAAGGATTGAAAGAGCAGGCGTTGGTGGATGTTTGCATGGAGTTGACACGGGTGCGATTACATGGGGTTGACACTGCGATTTGCACTGCCTAGAAACCGACAATTTTGCATTGCGTTCGTACGGGAATATTGCATGGCGTTGACACGGAGAAAAAACTGCATAAGGTTGACGACTTCAACGCGGGAGACAAAAAAAAAAAAAAAAAGAGAAAAAAAGAAAAGAGAGATTTTGTTCTTACGAACAAATCTATAAAACAGTGGGATTAATCTCAGCAGATCGTAGCAACAAGGCTACTCTACTCCTTACAATACCCCGTTCAGTTAATGTCGTCTGCAATGGATCTATCTCTTCCAGTATTTGAAATTAACATTAACAGGCGCCAAACAAAACCTTTCCGCCTTGACTGACGGCTTCATGTAGTATGATTTAGGAAGCCCCCTGACAGAAGTCTCTATTCGTATTCAACTTGACATCGGAAAAGGCTGTGATCGCCACGTTCTAGCACGGATTCTGACTTTGAGGCGTTCAGCCATAATCCAACGGATGATAGCTTCGGGCCATTGCCTGCTCAGACGGGCCTAAATACCAATTATCCGAATGAACGGTTCCTCTCGTACTAAGTTCAATTACTATTGCAACAACATTTCATCAGTAGGGTAAAATTGAGCTGTCCAACGACGGTCTAAACCCAGCTCACGTTCCCTATTTGTGGGTGAACAATCCAACGCTTACTGAATTCTGCTTAAGTATGATAGGAAGAGCCGACATCGAAGGGTCAAAACAATTTATTAGTTATTTCCAATCACCAGCCACCTACTTTCTCTCTTTTTCCTACTTTCTCACTTTTGACCTCCTTTTTGCCACAGAGTTAACATAGAGTATGTTCCACAGGTTTAATGCGGAACAGCGCTCAAATAGCGTGGGGTTGACGGGAGCACCAAGTTGTCCAGGAACTAAATCAACCCCCCTAAGGTAGAGATGAGATCGCTCGTGTTACAAAATTTAAGAGTTGCTTCGCCCTATCCAGAGTCAGAGTCTTAGAACTTTAAAATATTCATGACTTCGCCCGCGTCAAAAAACCATAAAGACATCACATTCAGGCCAAATTTCACGATTCCCTCTAAATCGCTTCCGTCTTTTGCCATTCTTAAATCTATCCTTTCATTTCTCAGACCGTACCAACATGGGTGCCATGTCTGCAATGTCACAGAAGATCGGAGACAACGGATGTCTGATGCTTGCTGAGGCACTCAAGACCAACTCGACTCTGACCACTCTGGACTTGGAGAACAACTCGATCGGAGACAACGGATGTCTGGCGCTGGCTGAGGCACTCAAGACCAACTCGACTCTGATCACTCTGGACTTGGATTTCAACTCGATCGGAGACAACGGATGTCAGGCGCTGGCTCAAGCACTCAAGATCAACTCGACTCTGACCACTTTATCCTTGGAGTACAACTCGATCGGAGACAACGGATGTTTGACGCTGGCTGAGGCACTCAAGACCAACTCGACTCTAATCACTTTGAACTTGAGGAACACCTCGATCGGAGACACCAGATGCCAGGCGCTGGCTGAGGCACTCAAGACCAACTCGACTCTGGCCACTTTGAACTTGGGGCACAGCTCGATCGGAGACAACGGATGTCTGGCGCTGGCTGAAGCACTCAAGACCAACTCGACTCTGACCACTCTGGACTTGGATCTCAGCTCGATAGGAGATAATGGATATCTGGCTCTGGCTGAGGCACTCAAGACCAACTCGACCCTGACCACTTTGAACTTGGGGCACAGCTCGATCGGAGACAACGGAGGTCAGGCGCTGGCTCAAGCACTCAAGACTAACGAGACTCTGACCACTTTGGACTTACAGGATAGCTCGATCGGAGACAGTGGATGTCTGACGCTGGCTGAGGCACTCAAGACCAACTCGACTTTGACGACTTTGAACTTGAGGAGAAACAAGATCGGAGAAAACGGAGGTGTGGCGCTGGCTGAGGCACTCAAGACCAACTCGACTTTGACCACTTTGAACTTGGAGTACAACTCGATCGGAGACAACGGATGTCTGGCGCTGGCTGAGGCACTCAAGACCAACTCGACTCTGATCACTTTGAACTTGAGGAACACCTCGATTGGAGACACCGGATGTCTGGCGCTGGCTCAAGCACTCAAGACCAACTCGACTCTGATCAATTTGAACCTGAGGAACGCCTCGATTGGAGACACCGGATGTCTGGCCCTGGCTGAGGTACTCAAGACGAACTCGACTCTGATCACTTTGAGCTTGAGGAACACCTCGATTGGAGACACCGGATGTTTGGCCCTGGCTGAGGCACTCAAGACCAACTCGACCCTGACCACTTTGAACTTGGTGTACAGCCTGATCGGAGACAACGGATGTCGGGCGCTGTCTGAGGCACTCAAGACCAACTCGACTTTGACCACTTTGAACTTGTACTCGTGCTCGATCGGATGCAACGGAGGTCTGGCTCTGGCTCAAGCACTCAAGACCAACTCGTCTCTGACCACTTTGAACTTGGGGTACAACTCGATCGGAGACAATGGAGGTCAGGCGCTGGCTCAAGCACTCAAGACCAACGATACTCTGACCACTTTGTCCTTGGAGCACAACTCGATCGGACAAAATGGATGTCTGGCTCTGGCTAAGGCACTCAAGACGAACTTGACTTTGACCACTTTGCACTTACAGAACAACTCGATCAGGATCGCAGGACTTCTGGCATTTTCAGAGGTATTCAAGACCAACTCGACTTTGACCACTTTGGACTTGTTTTACAACGAGGTCATTGACACAACAATAGACGTTGAGCTGTATAGGTCACTCAAGACCAACTCGACTCTGACATATTTGGACTTGGGGTGCAAGTCGATTGAGGTCTCCAAGTTACAGGAACTGGCTGAGGCACTCAAGACCAACTCGTCTCTGATCACGTTAAACTTGCAGTGTAACTCGATCGAAGATAACGGAGCTCAAGCCTTGGCTGAGATGCTCCAGATCAACTCAACTCTAGCCACTTTGTGCTTGCAGAACAATTCGATCGGATGCAACGGAGTTCAGGCCTTAGCTTTAGCACTCAGGACAAACTCGACTCTGACCACTTTGGATTTGCAGGACAACCCAACTGGGGATATAGGAGCCCAGGCTCTGTCTGAAGCACTCAAGACCAATATAACTCTGACTACTTTGGACTTGCGGCGTAACTCAATCGGATCCAACGGAGCTCGAGCACTGGCAGAGACACTGAAGATCAACGTAGTCCTGACTTCTTTGTACTTGCAAAACAATTTGATCGGAGACAACGGAGCTCTGGCACTGTCTGAGGCACTCAAGACCAATTCGATTCTGTCCACTTTGGACTTGTGGGGCAACTCGATCGGAAACAACGGAGCTCTGGCACTATCTGAGGCACTCAAGACTAATTCGACTCTGACCACGTTGTACTTGCAGAGCAACTCGATCAGATCCAAAGGAGGTCAAGCACTGTCGGAAGCGCTCAAGGCCAACTCAACTCTGACCACTTTGAGTTTTTGGAACAACTCGATCGGAGACAATGGAGCTAAGGCCTTGGCTGACGCACTCAAGAGCAACTCCACTCTAGCCATTTTGATCTTGGCTAGTAACTTGATTGGAGACAATGGGGCTCTAGCACTGTCTGAGGCACTCGAGACCAACTCAACTCTGATGACTTTGGAGTTGCAGAACAACTTGATCAGAGACAACGGGGCTCAGGCGCTGCATCAGGTCTCTGTGTCCACAAGGTGTAGAATAAGGCATTAGCGCTTTGTCATTTGCAATAATAGAGTAGTGACTCACGAGGCTTTTACCAACCTGTAACGCATTATTAGACTGAGAAGTAGCTTGAATACAGCGAGTGCCCAAAGCAGTTACACATATCAGGGGGTTTCAAACCTTGACTTTTCGAAGCTTATTTCAAATTTGAAAGGTTCGTAAATAAGGGCTTATTTTGGCCACAAGCCTTAACTCACAAACACGCCGCCTCGAGGGCCGATGTAGTTCATATCAGCCATTTTTTTTTCTAGAGACAAACCTTTTTTTCCAACAAAGGCACTAAAACAGGCCAGAGCTGGAGCCAGGTTGATTACCAGATTTTTTTTTCTCCTTCTCATAAATCCCCCTTGCCAGCTTGTCTAGTCCCTCCTAGCCTTCTTGACCGTTCTTTAAGGAGTTAAGTGCAAAAAGTGATACGAAAACATGGAAATTTTGGGGGCGCGAGAATAAGGATCTCATGGGTACGTGAATTATCTCACTTCATTTTTAAAATTAGAAGCACCCATCGACATGCCATACTCTCACTGGATATGTGTAAACACGCGATCTGGAAGGCAGTACTAACGAAAAACATGACCATGGTCCAGGAGACATTCAACGGGTAAAGTAGGAACAGCACGACGTGGCAACCAGGTCACTTAGATCGGATCGTTGGTTGCCAGCAATAACCAAGAGGCAAGATATCTCACTGCTCTCCGATCGTTCTTGTCGCGTCTGTCTATAGGTCATGGCACATATAAAAAGGTCTTGAATATTGCACATCACTCGTTACAAGTTTCCTTTTCTCAACATGTCTCGCTTACTACTTTTTGAGTTGTGAATCCGAGGAACCTTTTCTCACACGTATGTGACTAGTTTCTCTCTGTGAGGATTCCTTTTTTTTTAAAGACGGGCGGGGACAAACAAAACAGAAGAGTTACTTCCGTGTGGCTTGGGCAAAAGCAAAATCATCCGTGCGCTTCAGTTCACTTTCCACCTTCAACCCACCCATCTATAAAAAAAAGAGCATTCATGCTGCCTGGACAACTCAATCAATTCAAGTTTGCATGTATATGGTAACCATCACAGAGATAGGACTGCGATAGTGAAGGCTTGTTTCGTTTGGCTCATGGATCATAAGGAGGGATATGGTATATAAAAAAAAGACATTTGCTTAGTTAGGCGACACCAGTCAGACTTTCGACTTTACCTGTAACCCTTTGTATAGCCAGAGCACTCGCATCAAGTATGGGCGGGCCGCCTTCTAGATTCGATCCTCAGGATGGTCTCCTTGTGAATATGTGTTGCGCCGTATCTCAACTTCAACAAGGTCACCAACATTAACACTAGTCTATATCTCAAGAGTCACGTGCATCATTCATCTCGCGGTGTGGTTATTTATCTTCAGGCAAGTTGCATTAGCAATGGCTCGCCTGTAGTCATTGACCCATATATATATATCTCTCTCTCTCTCTTTCTTTTGAGGGAGAAAGGCCGTAAAGAAGTGAAAACGATAGCGAGCCACAAAGGCAAAGGCAGGGAAGGTAAAGAGGGCGATTGAAGAAGGAAATTTAATTAGGAGACATCTCTCCAAGATATGTATAAAATAGACAACAGATATAAGGAGAATTATAGGTTATCACTTAGAACTGGACTGTTTTTGATGCCACGCGAACGCCGTGCTGATAAAGCTCCTGAATTCAACCGCGAGGTGTTCAGCGTGTTCGTCAAAGAACACTTGAGGTGCTGCGGCAGGGAATAGGAGTCGCAAGCGGAAGTCACAACCTTCCTCCGAATCTCGAACCTCCTGTAAGATGTAGAACAGAACGCTGCCGTCATCCAAGGTTCCCGTCGCCGGTAAGTGTTGATATGTGGGGTCACCGTACTGCTTCACAAAGTCTGGGGGATTCGCGCAGGGTTGGATGCGCACCCGAGCTATATGCTCGCCGATAGTTTCAACAATGCCCGAATTATACGGAGGAAGAGCATAGTGCTCCGGGTGCGCTGGTACCATGGTGTCGAGGAAAACCTTTTGCTTAATCTCCGGCGTCTGCAACTCTACCATCCAAACTTTCCACCACTCCATAAACTGAGCCAAACTGATTCCTTTCGCCTTGAGGTCGATTCGGGATTCTTTATACTGGCCGTTAGACCTCGCAATAATGTCCTTGTAATAAGCGTCGGCCACTTCGATCTGGTTCTGGAGGAGATCGAGCATTGGTTGCCCAGCTAACAGAGTCTTCAAGTTTCGAAGTGCTCTCCGAGACGCTTGCAGTTCCCAGGAATCGACTTCGTTGTTTTCGACGGTTTGGCCATTCGGCCAAGAATACTTGAGGGACAATTCTGGTGGAGAAGACATAGAGCGAAATATGCCAGTCAATGAACGGTTGGATTGGAAAATCTGATTTGACCATTTATTCGTAGATTCTTCATGGCTTATATATTAGTGCGCTCGGCCAAATATACCCGTGGGCCCGGACGAATCACGGACCGCACGGGCCGGGCGAATCACGGACCGTACGGACCGATTACGGGCGGACCATGGACGAGCCAAGAACCTGGATTCAATGGTGTATGTTCACATACAGGTATTACCATGCAACGAGTTATCGGATTCAGTGCACTTTTCTTCTAAGAATTGCTCACATGCTCCTTGAAGGGTTGGCTCAACGGCTTTAATAGACCTGCATGACAGGCTAAATCCTTGCACCAATGACCAATCGAAACTTCACTCTTCGTCTTCTCTTCAACGTCCCGTAACGTAAGTTAGATCTGATAACTGGGGTAACGATGGGCCGAAGCTCCTTGATTCTTCCTTTCCTGATGGATTGGAGCATGGGACTGCCGAAGTCGCGTAGTGTGTACAAACACTCAGGGAGGAAAATGTTTCCTGATAGAAGAGTGCACCGTTGTTGTTGGTGGCACTACTATGTGTTTTGGTGGCACTACTATGTGTTCTGGTGGCATAACTATGTGTTTTGGAGGCATAACTATGACTATGTTTTGGTCGCATTGCTATGATGTTGGTGACACTCCTAAGTGGTTGTTGGCGAGCAAGATGGTGGCACCCTTGTGCCTGCTTGCTTGCATGAATGGACGATGGTCATATTTCGAAATCGCTGCTGCTCATGAATGGAAATGTGAGAAATTCTTTTTTGGAATTTCTTTCTTTCTTTCTCAAATCGAACGTGGACTATCGCCAGTAGGACCACATTGACTGTTTAATAGCAATTGAGAAGGAATGTTTGCCAAAGTGAATGGCCGACGTCAATATTACGCCCGAACTTGCTGGCAGGGAATTTTTTTTGGAATTTTTATTTGCCGCCCAATTGGGATCCCTGCACAAATGCTGTGGATGATAACCCATATTTTCGCTTTCACCCTCTTGGCACCAAAAAATAATGACACCTTACCCTCCAAAGGTCTGCATCAGTACGGAGCGCCCCTTCAGTGTTTCTTGTTGTCGATGCTGCATAAACAGACACACACACAAACACATACTATGCAATCGAGGGATGGGGATCACTAACACGGCCAAACGAAGCAACGATGGTCGTAACGTTAAGATGAGTAAAGGCTATAAGGTTTCCTTTTCTTCTTTTTATTCACTGCCAGGGGAGAAATGAACGAAGGAAGTCAGAACCACGACAGCAAAGAGGATCAGAGAGGAAAGAGAGGCTGAGAAGAGACCATTGAAAAAAAAGAGTATCTAGTCCTCCCTGAGGGCGCTGGTGAGGACGTTCTCCTCGGCAGCGATGGCGCGGGCCTTGTCGATGCAGGACAATTTGGTGCCGCCAATGGGGGTCGACATCTTCTCCTTGGCTTGGCCCCAGTCACCCATACCGAGCAAGGTCGACAGATCCAAGGCATAGGCTGTCAGGAAGGAGGTGTTGACCACAAAGACCGAGCGGTTGACGTAGTACTCCTGCGAGCGGTAGGTTCTCTTGCCCTGCGTGTCGACCTCCATCTTAAGGGTAGTGTAGAAAATCGAGACATAGAGCTGCTGGTTGTTGTTGGGCTTGGTGATCGACATCTGGGTGAAGACCGAATCCTCCAGCTTGTCGCTGCTGCTGTTGGCGATGGTCTTGGCCATTTTTTCGAGCGAATCGACAACCCCCTGAATGTTGACATCCAGAACACCGTCGTACATGGCCTTGATGTCGTTGATAATCAGGTTGATGTCGTTCGAGGTCTGCTTACGACCGGTCTGGCGGTTGAACTCCAAGTAGAAACCGGGGAAGGTGCTGATCTCCTCGATGTAGGCAGGGAACTTGTCCGCCTGACCCTTCAGGCCCATGGCGGGAATGAATTTGGTTCTCTCGCTGCAGAAGGTCCAGATGCGACCGACAGCATTAGCGTGGTTCTTGGGATCCCTGAACAGGTCAACAGGGTTGGTGGGAAGAGGCACTTCCTGGATGCCGCTAAACATTGGCTGTGAAACCAAATGATCGTTGGCGTTGACACGAGGCAGTTCCATGGGAGCGCGGCCAAGATGGGTACCTTCGGCCCAGCGCTTGAGGATTTCACGTTCGTCGGTGATGTTGGCCATGTTGTCTAAACGATCTTAAGAGAGGTGAATCGGTCGGTGACAATATTGACAGGGATGGAGGATGTCTTCACGTTGTCATGATCTCATAGTTAGAACATACCGTAGTGTGGGTAGAGAAGAGAAGAGTTGATGTTTCTGCCAACAGGACGAAATGCGGCCCTTTATATCTGTAAAAAAAGAAATGAGGATCTCGGATGTCGTAAGGACACACCACTGTTGATGCTTATCTCATGCTTAGGGACCCAGACAAAGAGTAAAAAGAGATGAAGGTAGTGAGGCCTTGACTGCATGCCCTGACTCGCAACGCATTGACAGCATCGATCCACTCCAAAGACAATAATGGTGCGGGAACTGGTACATAGAGTAAGCGGATAAAGATACGCATTGTAGAGAGAACATGGAATGCGGTAAGCGAGAACGTATATGCATTGATCAAAACGCCAAGGTGCCCAGCTCAGACTTTCTGTCATTCCTGCGAACGACTCTATCCACTCGGAATACCTGCGTGCACTAGCCTCTCTATTTCTGCTCTTGAGATGCACTGTCTAACTTGATCATACAAATAGAAAACAGGCTACTTGCACAATGCTACATGTTTAGGTCTTCAAGGGTGTTTAGTGATCTGGTAAGCGTGGAAGTATTGACAAAAAAGTTATGAAAAGTCAAATTGCTAGCTCTGGACGTTGTTTCCATTCATACGTAAGGCCCTTTCGAACCAATGAACGTCTGCCATGCCATGTTCAAGTATCTCTTTTTATTCCTGCACTAGATATGCACTGTCCAACTTGACCAAATGAATAAACAAAACACAAAAAATAAAAAAACCGCTCGCGGTACGCTGCACGCTTACGTCTCAAAGGAGCATGAGGTGTGTGTGCAGCTGTGGTCTTTACACCGCGGAATAAACCACATCCTTCCAAATGCCTCTAGGCCGTTACACAATAAACTTCTTCCATCCCCCGCTCCAATTTTGAGTCCGCTGCAACCAGGTTGCATGACATGCATTATCCTCCTAAAATGTTTCCTGCATGCAACTGTTCTTCCTTTGTTCTTGAATCGTGCGAGGATATGAATCGGGTGAACCTTTTTCAGGGGGTGTGATATCGGATTGCGAGAACGCTGTGGATGGGTCCTCAAGCACAAGAGTGAGAATAGAGAACACGAAAGCAAAGAGATCTAGACAGGACCAAAGATCTGTGTTTCTCCGCTTTGCGTTACTCTCGCTCATTCACTCGCCTATGCGTCAGCATTGACATCACATTTCCTCCGTCTTATTTAGCCGTTCTGGCCTCGTCCCACTGTTTCGTACTTTTTTTGTTCCTCATCTTGAAAACTCCCTTTTCCCATCGAAGCAAAGTGGACTTCACGAAATGTTTCGCGGCTGTGATAGAGAGGGGTAGCGTAGAGAAATGACCAAGGAGACAGAACAGCTCCACCCTTACGCTGTAATATCATGTTAAGCTGCATAATATTTCTAACGTCTACCTACTTTTTCTTCCTTGTTACTTTTTTCGCATTATGCGCATGCCACACATTTCCTTTGGACATGCCAAATACTGAGAGTCGCATGATTATGTTTGATGCCTGAGCAGTCCGTTGTCGAACGTCAAAGAGACTTTTCCAGCCCTCGCATTGCCCAGTCTGGGATGTGCACCTCCTCTACCCCTCACAGTCAAAAGTGAAAGATGCAAAATGGGTTCTTCGGGCTCGAAGTTAACAAACAACCTGATACTTTGCTGAAAAAAACTCTCCTTAGTGAGAAAAGGAACAAACAGGTGAGGGCATGCAAACAAATCGGCTACTCGCTTTCAAGACCGTCAACGCAAATATTCAGTGGGAACGACCAACACACTTCGTTAAGTTTGGGATCATAAAGCTTGAGTTGGTTTATTTCATTCTGATCAAGAAATATAGCCTTCCATTCAGAAGCTATGAAGAAACAGTGTAGTCAAAGATCTGCGCTACGCAAAAAAATCCCTTTTCCACTATCTTAAAACGAGAAAACTTTCTGCTGAGAGCCCCACAAGGACAAGAGATCCTCAGGCTCGGGACCATTACGTGGAGGGGAGGTGAGAAGGGCGATCGTACGCTCGACATCGATAATTTCCATGATGTTGACCATCTGCTTGGCATTCATGATCAGGAACTGCGTATTGATCTCAAAGTTGGCAAAGACAAACGATGCCCTCTGCTCGGGAATATAGACCTTTGGGGTTGGGGTCGGGGTTGAGCCGGAGTATGTCTTGGGTTCCTTGTCAAAGGCGATGCTCAGCGGCACGCGGGCCAGCTGGATTTTGACAATGTCGCTGCCCTTGGGCTTGTCGAGGACAACGAGGTTCAGGATCCAGTTCTTGAGGCGTGTGGCTTCCTCGTACTCAAGGTCCATGGGAAGGAGTTCCGCAAGCTTGAAAGCAATCTTGCCGCTATGGTCACCACCGATCAAGTGCTCGATCGTATTTTCGAATTCTTCCACGGAGGTATGGTTCTTGAGCTTAAGTGTTGTCTCGGAGCTATCCTTGAGATAAAAGCCAGGGAAGGTCGAGACTTGCACCACGAAATCGTCTAGGGCCTCGACGAGAGACTCGGCAGATTTCTCACTTGGCTTGAAACCGGACCGTTTGGAAGAGTGGGCCAAGACTGAGGAAGCGGCAGTGGCGTGGTTGATGGGATTCTCGAAGATTTCCAAGGGGTCAATGGACTCGGTGGTATCCTCGCCAAAAAAGAGGGCCGCTGACGCAACAGCATTGGCACCCGAATAGGCATGGCGCTGGGCCAACACAGCAACAGCTATTCGTCAGGGGATCCCAGTACATTTTTGTTAGGCCTACTGCAGAAGTGTATCAAGTTCATGGGATACATCATCAAAGCGTTTGCCATCTACCTGAGCAAAGAACAAGGACAGATTTGATGAGAAGCATCTTGCGGGAGAGTCTGCAGAAAATAAAGAGGTGGTGGTTGTAGAATGGATGGATAGCATGTGGGTTGGGTAGATTTATAGCAACGTCAAGTATGGGTCTCGATCCAAAGAGAAAAATTAGGCTTCACTTTCCGCGGCCTAAGAACTTCAGGAATGTGTGTCTGCATGATCAATAGATGGGTTGCGTCATGCCATGGGTGTTCGTAAGCGAACCACATCCTCTTAGTTATTCCTCATACGCTCTGGATCATCATGGTCGTATTCTAGGGGTGTATTTGTGGAAGAATAAGGCAGTTCGTAAGCGAATGCATGCCGTTCCAATTCCTTACCACCCATTCACATCGGAAGGTCAACGCCTGCGAACAATGCATGACATGCATGGCATGTCTTTTTGTTGAACAAAAACAACCCTCTTGCTAACTCGCAAAGTCAAGAAATTGAATCAGATACTCTCCCTCCTTCAAAAATACAAACAAATTATATTGGCGGGAGGAGATGGGAGCTGTTCCATGCAGAGACAATGGAGCAACACCATGGGAGGAAGTAGTAAATGACAATGGTGTATACGCACTCGACAAGAAAAGGCGTCGGCATCGTTAGGAAGAGCGTGCAACAACTAGTGAAGCATAAATCATACAGATGTAAGGGAGATCTACAATGAGCTCTGGCAAAATACAGCCATGGAATATTCTCAGCGACCAAAAATGGGCCAATAAACTCAGCACGCTCACACTTCCACAGCGAAGGAGCAAGGGAGGACGAACAGTGTGATGTGTGTGCAATGGTGTCACTCAAAACAAAATCTTGGAAGATAGAAACCTTAAAAAAGAGGAAGATACAAACAACCCATTTTTTTGGCGTATGGAATGTACATAGTGTCAACAGCAGGGCTCTCTATCATCCAGATTTGTTTTCTGAATAGCGGCGGGCCAATGGAAGCTACTCCCACAAGGACACGATCTGTGATCTGGGACGGCAAGTAAATAGTCGTGCCTCAGATAAGCACAGGAAAAAAGGTCTAACGACATTCATAGAAATAGGGGGCATGCATAATAATGGATGGATGCTTCTTGGCCATGTACTTTCCAATTTTAAACAAAAGACCGCTCAAATATTTGAAAATACAATTCACACATCCATCGTAATACGTCAGCAAGCAAAGCTGCGGATACAGGCTGGAGATACTAACTTCTTTCAGATTGACTAGTGGGGGTTCCTTTTCTTCTGTTTTGGCTTCTCACGCCTCTCAATTGCGATAGAAGGAGCACCTATGGCATGAATGAATGTACATGGTTCACACGCTGCATCTGTTTCTTATCTCTACGAAGAAAAAGAAAATGCCGGCATAAAATTAGTCACAAACTCTTCTCTGCCCTTTCTCTCAATTCCCACCATTCGACTAACATCATTCATACAACCCCGCAATACCACGACCTCACCCACTCTGTTTTCTCTCTCTTCTCCAAATCCATACTTTCCTTAGTATCTCTGCGAACACGGTAAGGCGCGACCACCTTTGTATCAATCCTCTTAATAAACGAGACGCCAGCAGCTGACAATGCCTTTCACATCGCTTTTTGTGGCAACACCCAGTTTGTGAAAAATGTCATCTCACGCCACCGTGGGCATCTACAATGGACTACCTGCCGACCAAGATGCGGATGCCCGTAAGATGTTCACTGAGCGGGAGAACCAGCAGGACGGCTTGGCCGCGATTCTCACGTACTGTCAAAATAAGTCTGGCTTTAGGGTCAATAGCACC
>KN042416.1:148036-194103 GCA_000739165.1 Podila verticillata NRRL 6337 | reverse complement strand
TTCCTCCTCGTCTTCATCCTCATCTTCGTCCTCATCTTCCACGTCCTCAGTGTCATCTTGCTGTCCACTTGTCCCTGTCCCAACTACAACATTATGTTTCCTCTCACGTTTCCTCTTACGGATGGACACTAGAAGAGTCCTGATTAAACCTGCAGCCTTGCCATGAACGTCTTTCATGTTGCCCTCATTCCTCCCAAGGTGGACAAACTCCTTTGCGATCTGTTTTCTCTGGGAGTATCGAGTTGGATCTGTTTTGCGCATCTTTTTCGTCCAAGACTGGAGAGGGATTAATAATCCTTTGCTGGGATTGCCATTCTCCCATTGATTAACAGCCTCTTGCCATGTCAAGACCGTAGGAATACGTGGAGCAGGTGGTGGTTGAGCAGGGTGCTGTGGAATTACTGACTCCTGTTCAGGCAAATGGCATGGCTCCTGTCTTTGGGAAACAGCCTTGGGGTGTTGGAAACTTGCTACTGCTGGCTCCTGATCTTGTATCTCTACTTGATGCTGTGTCCGAGATAGCTGCTGATGTTGCTTCTGTGATTGTCGAACTACAATGGCTGCCAATCCTTCAATAGCAGTTCGAAGTGAGGTAGCCACTTTATCAAGATGGTGATCAAACTCACGATTCTGGATCAAAAACCGGTGATCGATTTCCTTTGCAAGTGTTGCTCGCAATGCTTCCAAAGATTTCACTAGGACCTGCTCATTAACTGTGCTCATCCCTGGAGTGTCAGTTTCTCCCATGAAAACAGCATGCCGACTGTCCTGCCGTGTTGGTGAGAGCATATCACTGAAACCCATCTCATATCGATTGAACTCGTCTAGGAGATACCTCATGATAGTACCAGTTCCCTCACCTTCAGACCATCCTCCCCACCATTTCACAGCCTTCAGTGACCACTTCTCCTTAGCAAACATGAAACGGTATTGGGCCCCACCACGACGAAAGCAGTGTGTAGTGTACCGACCATTCCGTCCATCCAGGAGTCCTGAATCACTTGCGAATTGGTCCAGTAAAGCCTGTACCCGAGTTTGTGATAGTGGCTCTCTGACCTTTATACGCCCCTTGATATCGAGTGCTGGAAATACGAAGTCATCAGGATGTAGCTTTCGTCCACTCCGTTCCATCCAATGAAGCCAGGCACTGAGTTTCGTGTAACAACATGTAGCTGGCTCTTCAGGGCGTGGGTGGATCTCATAAACATTTGCTATGTGGGTGCAAAGAGGTGCATAAAATAAGTAACGCGGCATGTTAGATCGATGGCACAGTTTTTTAGCGCTAGCGGGATCTAGTGAACGGATCATCTTCAAATTTACAACACAAGTAGCTGAATCCATTGTAAACATTCCTACCAAGTTTCATGTCAATGACTTGCTTGGTTGTAAAGATATCGCAATAGCGGTTTTCACCGTACGGAAATTGTCAAAGCAAATACATACCTTTTAAAGCATCTGCTTGGTTGGTTTTACGGAATGTCAAGGCAATAGTAAAGTATGGGGCCCCAGCATCAGTCCTTAGGCTCAAGTCAAGGTCTCTTCCTTGAAGTCGAAGTAGCTCCTCATTCCTAGATGATAAAGACACAGAGTCGTCAGTTAGGGTCCATGAAAGTAGAAAGCATTAAAATTGATAACCATCAAGTGTAGTGTATGCTTTACCTGGTCCATAAGGTGAAGCCAGTTGCTGCAAATGCTTGAAATAACAGACACAGCCCTTCGGTTTCCTTCTGGATGGTCTTCCTGTCCTGAAGGTGCTCCATAAGTCTAGTCATGTCACTGTAGGATATTGCCAGACTTTGTTTGCTGACTCCTGATCGTCCATCACGGTTCTTGAGAGATCGATAGTAGTTGTTGAATGTAGCCTCAAAAATAGGATTGCCACTCCAATTGTTACGCTCATCACAGTGCCATGTATCGCCTTGGCATCCAAAGGTGACCTCAAAGTACTGCTTCATGGCACTTCTTATACCCTCTGCTGTTTTGAACGAATAGCCAGATTGCTCGCATTTGGATGCAATGAAAGCAAGCAATACTGTGGGAGTATGTACTGATATGGTGGTAAGTGCTGTCTTCCATTCAGGGTCTTCAAGTTCGCTGGTGTACTTCAATGCTCGCTCAACATGTCCTTTGTAGTTCACTCTTGTCTTCCTGCTATAGCGATGTGTCTCTGTTGCCTGTGCTGCTGCATCCAGAGCATCCTTGGCCTTCGAACTATGGGCTGGGGTGGTAGCGGTTGCTTCAGTGGAGGTGGACTGCATACTCAGAGCAGATAGAATAGAGCAGTGGAGGAGAATGAAGCAGGAAGAAGAAACGAGTGAAAACAAGAGTGAGTGTGTGTGTGTGGGGTGGGGGGGAGGAGAGGGAGAGAGAGAGAGAGAGAGAGAGAGAGAGGGAACCAGAGTGAGAGCAAAAGAATGAGAGAATGAGAGGAAGGGAACAAGAGCGTGTTTGCATGTTGTATGTTGTGCCTGGCCCATGAAGATAAAGGGGTGTGTGAATTTTGGATGTGACCAACACATTACATGTGGTTTCTGCCTTAGGTCGCACTGATTTAAAATCAGGTAGATTTCCAACATCATGCTAATGTGAGCAGTGTAATGTCGTAGAATGGGTATCTAGCCGCTGTAATGTAAATCTAGATACATTTACTATGGTGTATCGCTATGGCTGATTTAAAATCGGGCGCTGCCGCGAATGCAATTTGTAATGCAACCTCATCTTCTATGCTCCACTGCGGTTATGTAAAAGACACTGTACATAGAAGGGCTGTTCAAGTTTTATGTTTTAAAAACACTCTAGCATTTATATGGGAGTTCAACCTAACATTCAATTTGTGCGGATTTTATTTTTGAACACGGTTTCTATGTCTTTATAGTACCAAAGCATCAACGATGGCACGGGACGATATGGGATCCAGATATGTCTGTCCCTTGCATGTCACCTTGGATTTTGTGGTAAGAATATGGCTTGTCAATCGTTCCCAACTTCTGATAATCTTAAGCGGCCACAAGATGCACACAACAATTTTTTGAGCTATGTGGTGGGAAGAATGAGACCAAAATGCTATGTCAGTGTCTTCTTTTCTGCAGATGTTATGCTTCATCCTCCACGAAGCAGCACTCCGACTCACTCGCCGCTGGATATTCTCTTTCCGACGTTCTCCATCCAAGGACCGCTCAAAATCATAGCGCCGCTCTCTGATCGTTCTTGTCGTGCCTGTCTATAGGACATTGCAAATATATAAAGGTCTTAAATATTGCACATCATTCGTTATCGGATTTCCTTTTCTCAAAAAGTCTCGCTTACTACTTTTTGAGTGAATCCGAGGAACCCATCTCACACATGTGCAACTAATTTCCCTCTGCGAGTTATCCTGTTGTTTTCATAGATGGGCGAGGATAAACAAAGGAGAAGAGTAGTTACTTGGGCATAAGCAAAATTATATGTGCGCTGCAGCTCGGTCTGCGCGTGCATTCAACCCATCTAAAAAAAAGAGTATTTATGCTGCATGGATGTCCAAGGAGGACATGGAAACAAGAAAAAAAAAAGAGACAGGGGTCTGCAACTAAAGCCCAGAGAGAGCAGTGCTTGGGAGAGGGACGAAACCATCAAGAGTCTTCAGGTTTTTGATGCTCAGAGAGGCTATCCTGATCCTTTATCATAGTGGGGGCGGGGATTCCATTCCGAAGTCTTTCAGCCAACAACCTGGTCGTAGCGCACACGTGTCACGTGCACTGTCCTCGGGTTGAGCCTCGAATTTTCTTGAAGACGGAGAGACTTATTTCCACATGCTCGTTTGCATTCCAGCTCCTCACCAATCACTCCTCACTCAACCACCAATGCGCACTTCTCATCGAACAAATTGAGGACGGCATTTCACTGATGCCCTTCCTTGCGGCATACAGCAATGACAATGGTACCGGCAGGAAGGTTGACAAGATGGCATTCTCCGTTTCGACACACGTCGTCCATCACCATGCTGGAATTGTTGGTAGAACAGGCGAAAGAGAGATACCAGTTATACAGCAAGCGTAGACAGAACAGAATAGCAATTCTTTTCTGGTTTTGAGCAGGAACACGTACCATATTCTTTTCTTTTAGCCAACATCTGTTTATTGAAGAAATAAACAACAATATAATGTATTAAGCCAGGAAAGAGTTGGAACAAAATTGACCAGTCAGGAACAATATTGGGACAACTTAAACACTGTAACCATCTCCAGCAATCACCACAATATTGTCCTTTACCTAGGACTTTGTTACCTTCCTTCCTTCTAATGAAGTATGCTTTCCATCCTACACGTTCCTATGCTTCCAGTCCTTGGGATCAACTTTTGGCTGTAAGAACGTGATTGAACCAGTCGGCCTGGACCTGAACTATGGAGTCGGCACCATTTTGCGGATCCTCACGAAGTAAACGGCAGCCCCACCAGTCCGTGATAATATCGATGTTGTACATATCTAAGCCGGCATACTTCTCAGTGAAGACCTATGAGTAGGTGCTACGAAACACGTGGGAGGAAAATTTGCAAGTAAGTGTCTACGAGGATGATCTTGTAAAGCCACCTTTTTCTCTTCCTCCATGATTAGATGTCGACAACCTTTGAACTTTTCGCTTTCATGATCGTCTATGGGCTATGGACTTTCGACTAGGGCTCATAGCGGACGCCAGGTAAGCATTCTAGATTGATGGCACGGGAAGACCATTCCCCTTCTGGAACCAAAAAGCGGATGGATTCTGCGACTTTCCAAGAGTACTCCTTGAGATTCTTGTTCGAATCGCTCATTCGTATTGTTTTCTTTTTTCCTTTCTACTTTGCCATTTCTGTGATTCAAAGATGTTGTGAAGGTGGGCTACCGAACGGTTTTATTTTTACATTTAGTCATAGGACACAACGGGCAAGGTGGGGTAATCTTGCGCATGCTTCTTTGTAGTCCGTACAAAGTGTCTGGTGGTGTGCCCAGCCGACAGCAGTTTCCTATTTCGACTTGGCTCCAGACCGCTGTTTTTGACTTTCTTTTTTTTTTTCTATTCACTCTATGGTTTGTGTGATATCACACGCAACTGTTCTTTCAGAAACACACTACTGCTTTCTTCTCTGCATGTCACTCCAACCCTCTGCCATTTTCATGACTCCTTCCTCTCTCCTCTGTTTTCTTTCTTTCTTTGTAAGCAAGGCCTTAAAACCAGCAACGATGATATTACCAGAAAAAAAAAAGTTGTTTATTGGACCAATGGACAAGACAGGGCAGGGCATCAAGAAATAAAAATAACAGGATTACTGGGTCTTGTGGTGAATGTCGACCTTGGGCACGTCACCCTTGTGGTGAGTGTCGACCTTGGGCACGTCACCCTTGTGGTGGGTGTCAACCTTGGGCTCGTCACCCTTGTGGTGAGTGTCAACCTTTGGCACGTCACCCTCGTGGTGAGTGTCGACCTTGGGCACGTCACCCTTGTGGTGAGTGTCGACCTTGGGCCCGTCACCCTTGTGGTGAGTGTCAACCTTGGGCATGTCACCCTCGTGGTGAGGCTCGCCATTGTGGGGCACGTCGCGCTTGTAGTGAGGGCGGCGGCCCTTGTGGCGAGGATGGGGAGGAGTACCCTTATGGTGAGGAAAGCCCTTACGGTAAGGGTCGCCCTTGTGGTGACGGTTGACATGGTGACCGGGAGCAGAGCCGTGGCCAGGTGTATGAAGAGCCTCGACGGTGGACGACGAGAGGGCCACGAGCAGGAGGGCGGCGAGACTGGCCAGGACGACGATGCGAGTGGTTGACTTCATTGTTTTTGTTGTTGTTTGTGTGTTCGTGCGTTGGTTGGTTGGTTGGTTTGGTTGAAGGAAGAGATTGTTCTAGTTTGAGTGAGTGATGGATGGGATGGAGGTGGAGGAGATGTGGGTATTTATATGATATTGAATGGCTGGACGGTTGGACGGCATGCAGCAAAAAACATTACGGTATCCCAGGGAAGGTGTAGCATGTCAACATGCTAATGTAACAGAAGATTGCGGAAAAACTAAAGGTGTTTAGGGAGCAGAGAGATGCCAACGGGGAAGGAGAGAAAGGCACGGAGAGAGAGGGAATGATCATACGAAGAAGGACGACGGCAGAGCACGCCTGCCTTCTGGACATATACCCTCGCACTCACACACTCACAGACACAAAGACGTGCTCTCCACTCTCGAGTGTCCACCAATGCAACCAAGAGAGATGTGTCTGTAGAGGAAATGTGAGAGGCAGAAAGTGTTTTTCAGATCAAAAAAAAAAAAAAAAAAAAAGGAGGATAGAAATGGGCTATACATCTCTGCTCCCTAAGAAATGCATACCGTTGAAATGGTCAATGCACGGAGAAAGGGAGACAAATCAATGTCCAACTGAACATTTCTTTCTATTTCGGGCAAATGACGGGTAAAATAGCACGCGTACTTGTCACTGCATTTTAGTTGGCGATGCGGTGATAGGCGTTGTAAATGTGGGACGAAGCGCATGAGGCACATGGGCGGTGAGTGGGTGCTCTCTTTGCCTCCTTTCATATGCACCTTCTGTGTTGTTCTTCCCCTTGACATCCAGAAAGGAGTTCGAGAGAAATATTTTATATCCCCACTCCTAGTAATTAGAAAGTACCAAGAGTAGATGGATGAGGGATAAGGGATGACGGATGGATGATGGGGGATGGGAGATGGAGATGGGTGGTTCATGGGTGGAAAATTCTTCCTTTCGAGGAACATAGCTTCCTTTCGAGGAACATAGCATGCTCATGGCATGATCCTAAAGTAAGAATGAAGTGAGGGATATCAGAGGTATGCTCTTGCTAAACAGAATTCGAAAGCGCGCAACAACGTTGACGTGAGACACCACCACATCCAACAATGGTGCCCAAGCCGAAGCGCGTGGGTACACAAGTCGAGTGTATTTACTAGTTATATTTACTCATCCAACAAACGTACGTACACATGGCTTTCGAGACAAAACTATACATTTAAGAAGGTGATAGAGCTGCCTTCTGGATGTTGAGCACGGCATTTTCATAGACCAGGAGATTGCGTCTGTCCAACGCCTTACCTCTTTTCCGCCAGTGCCACTGGCGCGTCCCGCTCCCGCTTTGGATGTATCCCCTGGCATGGATCTTGTCGTTGGTGTGAGCTCTGGAGACAAAGCGCCAACTTGTCGGGTCATGGTCAGCATGGTAGTGAAAGTGACGAATAGT
This sequence comes from Podila verticillata NRRL 6337, assembly GCA_000739165.1. Taxonomy (NCBI): domain Eukaryota; kingdom Fungi; phylum Mortierellomycota; class Mortierellomycetes; order Mortierellales; family Mortierellaceae; genus Podila; species Podila verticillata. The sequence goes on along the minus strand of KN042416.1, from coordinate 186,899 downwards.
AAAAATGCCTTCATCGATAGAGAGAAAGAAAGAGAATATACGGACCGTGTAATGGACACGAGACCCGCGGTGGGGCTGGAACACATTACAGTGACCAATGGCTAATCTGAAGAAAATGAACTACCTGCAACGAGCTGACCGACTTTAACACCAACTCACTAACCTGGTTTTCAGGCGGGCGAGGTTGTAGTCAAAGCCAAGCAGGTTATTTTTTGTCTTTAGTCCAATATGCAGAGACCGTTTAAGAATTATGGCTGCATTACCATGAGGAGCACGCAGAGTTGACCGAAAGAAAAATTAGATGACAGTGGCTATCACATAGTGATAGTGCCACCAATTTTGGCTCTCGATTTTTTTTTTTCTAGTTCATAAATACTTTCGCTGTTCACTGGCCCCCTTTATTTCCAGACATGGTGAGAAGCATTTTGGAGGGTCCGATGTGCAGAAAAAAACGATGGTGGTGGTAGAATGGATGGATGGCATACGAGCTGGGCAAATATATAGCTACCTCGAGTGGGGTCCTCGATCCACTCGATATAAAGAAAAAAAATGATTGGGCTGCTAGTTCCGTGGCCTAGATTAGCGTGCTTGCATGAGATAGATGGGTCGCGTCATGCCGCCGTGTTCGTAAGCGAACCATATCCTCCTAGTTACGCTTCGTATGCTGGGGCATGCAGAAAAGTCGTCTTCTAGGTGGGTGGTTTTGTTGATGAATAGGGCAATTCTATAGCGGATGTACGCCGGTACGTGCTCTTACTATTCATTCACATTGGGATATCAATGTTCTAACAATGCATGGCATAAATGACATGTCTGTTTTGTTTATCGAACAAGCAAATATTCTTTTTACAATAGCTCACTAAATAGCGAATTGTAAGTGCTTTTTTCTGCAAGGAACAATAAACAAATAAATGATCTGTGCGGGCGAAAATAGGAAAAAAAACTATAGTGAGGAATGACAGAGGGAAATCGAAGGGAAAGAGCATGTCCAGTCGACGGAAAGGCAGCATGGGTAGGAAGAGTGTCGAACTGCCCGCAAACCACAACCCACAGATGAAAATGTTGGCGAAAATAAGCAGTCGTGGAAAACTCTCAGTGACAACGAAACGAAGGAGGCTGCTCCTACAAAGAGACGATCTGCGATCTGCTATGGGCAGTGAAAGTCTTGATGGACAACGAGGCCCCTAAGAAGCCCAAAAAACAAACCAAAAACAAACCAAAGTACTTGCCAGAAGGGATTTCAATCATAATGAGCTTTCTCCCCCGGATTGAAAAGGCGAACGCACTATTTGGCAACATTGACTCCATTATTCACGCTAATTTTCATTTCCGTATCTCAATGTGATACGCACCATTTGATAGTCTTTGTATCCCCACGAATTCATATCTCCCCTAAAATGTTGCGAGTATGGTAAAAATTGTGCGACCGCGTTTCTATTGATCCAAATTTACATAAACGAAGTGCCGGCTGCTATTATTTCACACTTTTTTTCCGGTGACAAACACCCATCTTGTTAAAAAAAAGGTCATCTTAAATCTGACGTGATTGTGGGCATCTTCAAAGGACTACCTGCCAACTCAAACGCCGCCGATGCCCATAAGATGTTCACCACGTGGGAGAACCAGCAGCTTGACCACGATTCTCACGTACTGCCAAAACAATTCTGGGATTAGGACCAGTAGCACCAATATCATCCCCTTTCACCAGGTCCTCATGGACGAGCTTTCCAGCGTCGTCGAGTATCAACAAAACCTGGCTTCGAGCCGAATCGAAAATTCTCTCCCAGAAAACATGATGCCCAAGACTGGAGATCTAAGAGCCCACTTTCCGCTCGAGTTCATTTTCAAGATCTACATTGCGATACTGATGGCGATGACCAGTAGCCATATAACACTCATCCTATTCATCGTTCTATCAGATAACCAACTGATGCTCGAGGTTTCCGAGACGTTCACGATTGGTACGGACTCGTCAACGAACTTTACAGCCTTTCGATATTTCTGGATTGTCAATCGCGATGAGATGGCCAGACGAGCCGATGAGCTGAAGGAAAGGTTGAAGCTCATGGAGAGCATTAGCAACTGGGCGAGGAACATCACCAGCGATGGTTTTCAACAATAAAGATCCTCTTTTTTGTTTTACTATTGAGATTGTATTGGGCTATTAGGCCGGACAAATTTTCGGGAAAGAGCCAACACGTCCACTACTTCCCTGTGTAAACAAGGACTGATTTGAGAATCGTGAAAAGAGGAAAGACAAGTAAAGAAACAATGCTATGTATATGTTATGTTTGTGGAGTGGCCTTCCAACCATTCGATGGCGGCATTGATTTGTCTTTTGTCTAGTTCACTGCCCCTGGTATATCATCGATACACACGCATACATACAAAGGTTAGATTGGTGGAAAGGGGATTGGCACGATAGCCCTTTTTGGCGTATGTAGCAAAAGCCAATCATGGTCCTAAAGGAAGGAGTGCTTGTCAAACGAAGACACAACTTGAAATGTCGATCTACAATAGCAGGGGTGTGCCTTTCCTCCTCCTCCTCGTCCTTGTCCTCCTCCTCTTCATGGTCATACAGAGCGCATCCCAAAGCACACTCGTCGCGGGTTTGTCTGTATCATCGCATGTGTACTACCTTTTGTCGCCACAGTGACCTCACTCTCCCTCAAGTTTGTTTCGCATCCCAGCCATAAACGTTGCGAATGTAGCTATTGGAAGACACAATGTCCAAGAGAGTAGGCTTCTCTGTGGTTTGGAACCCAAGTGCAGGCAGCATAATGCTTTTTCAATACTCCAAGAAATGGCTACCAGGTTGGGATCTCCATGAAACTGTGATGCGACTGTAGACGAGCAGATCCGAGTCCTCGCTGACGACAATGTCGCCTTCAGTGTAATCCATGGCAATCATGACGTCCGCCTCCATATCAGACTCCACGATAATCCATTCTTGGCTCCTGAGAAGGTTGGATTGAGTCCTTTACGGGCCTCAATGTCCCACCGAAAGGCATTCTTAAGCTCCTTGTCCACGTTCGAAAAATGTCGTTTCCTGGTACGCGCGCCACTGATGACACAATCCGAAAATGTAGTGACGTTCTTGATGGCCTTGACTCGAACCTCGAGCCACTTCTGATGAGTCGCAAATTTCTCTTCGCATGCTCCGCCATCGCAGGAAAGAACAGCTGTTGCTGAGTCCGTGATGCGTTTCTTGAGATGCTTCAAGACTAGAGCGTGGACTCCCTCCTGATTGTCGTAATAGGTGTAGGCGTATCGGATTGTACCATAAAAGCTTCCTTGGACGTTGACTCGGAATTTGTTGTCTGGTCCGCCTAATGCTCTGTTTCGACTCCTTAGATATCGCTCGACTGGATTGTATCGCTTTTTAGCGGCCACAACGCTCCATAGGGCATAATACCCCTTGTCGCGGTGACAATTAGTGAAAAAGAGAGAATTCGAGGCAAAGATGAAAGATGTTAGTTGGCTCACTGTTGCAGATGGAAAAAGTCTTATTGCCGTTCATTAAAAACATTATATCCATGCAAAGATATGTTCGATCAGGTGATTTTGACGTCAGCCGTGGCTTGGCTCAATAGGAGTCGAAGGGGGCGACAAAAAAAAGACAAGTCCATAAATCGGCCGACTTACAAAAAAAATTTTGGGCCTCTCTCTGTCGCTTCTTTTTCTCTCCCCTTCTCACCTCTCTTTTCCACCCTCACCAGCATACACATATCACGTTCACCACAGTAACGAAACTCACGTAACACACTCCCCTCCACGTAAACTGCGACTTCTCATTCAACCTCTCTCCGGAACCATTTAATTCATTCGGGAAAAGGCAAACAACGACTAACCCATTCACACGTCAACCTCGCGAGGCTGAAGGAACCAACAATCACATCTGATTGAGAATCAAAAAATAATACTCCACAACAACAATGTCCGATTCAGAAGACTTGCCATTGGCTCAGCGGGCCAAGAAGCTCAGTAAGTAGATTGAATGGAGGGGAGGGAGAGGGATTATTTGAACATCAATGCATCGTGCTTGTGTGGAGAAGGAATACAGGAGCGTGTAACAGCGAAGGAAAGAGATAATTAGTGTAATCGGGTGTATGGACAACCATCGCATCACTCTGCAGATCGGTTCTTTTTTGAGTGTTGTGTGTGGCATGGATCCAAAGGGAATAAGCAAGAAAAGACAATAGAAAGGAGGAGCACATGGGAATCACCTAAAGCAAACGCGCACAGTCCGATCTTTAACATTCTCAAACTGATCAAAAGGACCAGGACGCGCGTTTACACTTTATGTTTTCTTATTGTTTTCTCGCGAGTTTTCTTTTCTATTTCACTGAAGGAAGATTATAGTTCATTCAACTGCTTTGTGATACTTGTGCATTCTTTTTTTTGGTTGGGCGAAGGCGTTGTTGAAAGCATTGGAGATGAGGAGAGGGTTGTACTCGACATACATTTTTTTTTTTGGAGGGAAGGGCATGAAGGAGGGACAGGATGGTGCGCTTGGATCTTGGAAGGGAGGTATGAAGTAGTCTAGGGGGACTGTGAGCCAGGGGTGTACTAAAGGCCAGGAAGAGGCATGAGAAGGAAAGAAGGGGGGCTATGTTGAACCACAAGAGTGGGGCTCAGTGTGGCAATGGCTGGGTGAGGATGTGATCGTGTGGCATGGTTGTTTGTGTCTGTGTGAGAGACATTGTGTTGGATGGTGTGGTGGGGTTGACCCGTTCTTGCAGCCTCCCTCTCTCCATTTGAACGTGGGTGGCAAACGGCAAATTACAAAATGATACTCCGCTTTTCTCTCTTTTTGTGAACGCGGGTCTCTTTGACTGTCTTTTCTTGTTTCGGAGGATTTGGACATGGGGGAAATGATTACGTTTACAGTTCAAGTACTGGAAAGGTGAAAAAAGGAGGCCAAGACAAGTAGTCGTGAGAGGGGAGGGGCGATCTGGATGGACAACGAGCTCTTTTGTGTGGCATTGTGGCACGACAGGAAGCATGACGGGAGGCTGTCTCTGTTGAGCTTTGCAAAATACATGACTTACCCATGACGTGATGTCTTCTCTTCGGAATAGATGATGTGAGCTCAGGAAGTGACTCGGATGTGCCCTTGAGAAAGCGCAAGAGGCTGGCCACCAACAAAAAAGTCATCAAGGACGAGGACAGTGGCGAGGACAGCGAGGAGGCAAAGCCACTCTCCAAGAGAAGTCGCCCCGCCGCATCCTACAAGGAAGCCTCGGACAACGACTCGGAGGACAACAACAGTGAAAAGTCCAACAACAAGATCAAATCCTCCCAGTCCAACCGATCCAGCTCATCCCTCTCTGATGGAGCAGACGACTCGTCCGACTCGGATGTGCCCCTGGCCAAGAAGAGGGCTCCTGCCAAGCCCACTCTCAAGACCAACGGCACCTCAAGAACAAAGACTGCGCCCAAATATAAGGAAGAGTCATCAGATTCCGATTCCGACATTCCTTTGGTAACGGCACTAGCCAGATTTGTTTGAATCTGAATATCGAGGTGCACTTTTGACTAACAACCTTTGTATATTATCAATCATACTTCAATAGGCAAAGAAGGCGCCCAAGAAGCCATCAAACCCATCAAAGGACGTCAAGGTCAAGCGGGAACCAGAGTCCAAATCAACAGTAAAAAAGCGAGTCAAGGATGAGCCAGACACGAACGGCAAGGTGAAGAAGGTCAAGAAGGAGGAGACAGAGCCCACTAAGCCCTCGTCCAAGAAGATCAAGAAGGAGTCCGAGACCAACGGCAAGCTCAAGAAGGCCAAGAAGGAAGAATCCGAGGACGAGGACGAGAACGCATGGTGGAAGAACCAGAACGAAAACGAGGACGACACTGTCAAATGGAACACTCTTATCCACAATGGCGTTTATTTTCCTCCCGATTATGTCCCTCACGGAATCAAGATGAAATACGATGGTAAGTCTAAAGCTTCGTTGTCGCTATTTATGGATGCCGTGTATCTTTTTTTAAAAAAAAAAAAAAAAAAAAAAAAAAAAAGGGGGGGGATTCTTACTTGCATTCCTTTCATCCACAACAGGCAAACCTATCAAGCTGGCACCCGAGGTGGAGGAAGTCGCTTCGTTCTTTGCTGCTCTTCTGTACACGGAACACGCCGAGAACCCGACTTTCCAAGAGAACTTTTTCAGGGACTTTTCCAAGATCGCCAAAAAAGCCAAGACAGAGCCCCCGATCATCAGCTTCAAAAAGTGCGACTTTACACCCATGTACGACCATTTCCAGAAGGAAAAGGAAAAGAAAAAGAACTTGACCAAGGAGCAGAAGCAGGCCCTCAAGAACGAAAAGGACGAGTTGGACCTACATTACGGAACTTGTATTTTGAATGGGCGCAAGGAGAAAGTTGGCAACTACCGTATCGAACCCCCAGGTCTGTTCCGAGGACGTGGAAAACACCCCAAGACTGGAGCTCTCAAGGTAATTTTGGATGCTCCATTCACTGTTCGTACTCTTGGAATTCACGGATATTTCTAATCTTCATCTTTTATTATTACCTTGAAAATATTTAGTTCCGTGTCCAGCCAGAGCAGGTGACACTCAACCTCAGCAAGGATGCTCCAGTTCCCAAGGCACCCGCAGGACACAAGTGGGCCAAGATTGTGAACGACGACACCAAGACGTGGCTGGCGACCTGGAAGGAGAACGTGAACGACTCGACAAAGTACGTCTTTTTGGCCGCAGGAAGTTCGCTCAAAGGCCAGTCCGATCTCAAAAAGTTCGAGACTGCTCGCGCCTTGAAGAAGGAGGTCGCCGGTATTCGCAAGGCCTACATGACCGATCTCAAGGACAAAAAGATGGTGATTCGTCAACGTGCCACTGCCATGTATCTTATCGATCGTCTTGCCCTCAGAGCCGGAAATGAGAAGGGCGAGGACGAGGCCGACACAGTAGGCTGCTGTTCCCTCCGCTACGAGCACGTCACTCTCGAGAAGCCAAACATCATGCACTTGGACTTTTTGGGTAAGGATTCGATTCGCTACGAAAAGTCGGTCGAGGTTGACGACCAGGTCTTCAAGAACATCCGTCTCTTCAAGCGCGAGCCAGCCCAGGAAGGAGACGACCTCTTTGACCGCCTGAAGGTAACACATTTTCGTCTTGGTTCCTATTGCGAAGCAATCTCTCTTGCCACATCTTCTCCCTTACTAATCCTAATGATTGTCTTGAAAATTGAATTATAGACCTCAGACTTGAACAAACATCTGCAAAACTTAATGCCCGGTTTGACGGCCAAGGTTTTCCGTACCTTCAACGCCTCGTTCACCTTCCAGGACCAACTCCAGAAGCTCACTCCCGCCGACGGCAATGTGGCCGAGAAGCTCCTTGCCTACAACCGTGCTAACCGTGAAGTCGCCGTCCTCTGTAACCATCAGCGCGCCGTTAGCAAAGGCCACGCTGCTTCCATGGAGAAGATTGAAGACAAGGTAAAATATTTTGGGTGCACAATATCTTTGCTTCTCAAATATGCCATAACACTGCTCGGGTAACTAATGCATGGGTCACGTGCGATTTTATTAGATTCGAGCTTTCAAGTACCAAAAGTGGAAGACCAAGCTGTGTATCCTGCATTTGGAGCCTAAGCTGAAGAAAAAGCGCCCCGAGTTACTCGAGCCCGAATCGGACATGGAGGACGAATGGATCGATGAGTACGAGGCACAGCTGATCGAGAAGGAGAAGGAGAAGGCGCAGCAAAAGTTTGAAAAGGAGAACCTGAAGCGTGCCGAGAACAAGGAGTCTAAGCTGCCCGCTTCGGAACTCAAGGAGTGGCTCAAGGAGGTGGACGAGCACGCCAAGAGCTTGAAAAAGGAGCGCAAGTCGGGGGTTGTGGAGGGGCCCAAGGGTGCTACGGTCGAGAAGTGCGATGCACAGCTACTGAAGCTTGACGACAAGATCGCGGCCACGAGAACGGCCATGATTGACAAGGTATGTGTGAGGCGGTGGAGGTTGTTGCAGTGGTTGAGAATGAACTTTGCCAAGCTTAAGGCACTAACTTTTTTTTTCTCTCCTGTTTTCGATTTGTGATTTTTTTTTTTTTTTCATTATGCACGTATTTTTGATGAAACGATAGGAGGAAAACAAGCAAACAGCTCTGGGCACTTCCAAGATCAACTACATCGATCCTCGCATTTCGGCGGCATGGTGCCAAAAGTTCGATGTCCCACTGGAGAAGATCTTTACCAAGACCCTGCGCGACAAGTTCAAGTGGGCCATGACGGTTGATCCGGACTGGGAGTTCTAAAGAAACCTTTTCCTTGGATCGGTCTGCTTTTGGACCGCCCGTTGCTTAGTACAGGAAAGCGACAGATAATTCCCCTCTTTGTCATTTCCTATCATGCCACATTTTGTAGACTTGTTCTTTTTCATTTCACCCCACTAAAAGTTTTATCGTTTTTTTTTTTTTTTTTTTGCCAAGGTGGTATGGTACGCATAAGTGGTAATTTGTGTGGGACTCCTCGAATGAACTAGTGTGTGATATGTTTCCCCCAATTTGCTCCACAGTGAGAAGGTACATGAATGCTCGCCAGAGGAAATTTTTGCCTCTTGAAAGCCCAAGTGTCATGCACTATAGATATCGTCACCGTCGTCGAAGTTGTCAGAAGGGTAGACCCAGGCGGAGTCAACACCTTCATGGCACTCTTTGGCTACAGCCGTCTAAATCTGTGTTTGACTTAGGCACTGGAAGGGGTCTCACACCAAGGCCTCAACAGAAAGGCAAGGCGCGTCAATACCCGTGCACTCGTAGTTTCCAGAGTAACCAAGGACCATCGAATGGAGGTCGAAATCCCAGTCATTTTTTCCTATCAACAGTTCCCGTTAGCGGAGGACGGAGTTTTAGAGCGCCAGAAACAAACGCGCTGGCCTGCAGCCGCAGCTTGTGAAAGGTACACGGCTGTGGGCCGCTCGGGGCATCCGATCCCACCTTCTTGGGAAAATGTCACAATCTCGCGAGGCCAAAAAAGTATCCCCAGTATGAAACTATTTTTTTTTTATTCCATAAGAGTGTACTACAAGTAAATCAACCAAGTTACTGCGCATGACGCTGCGAATGTGACCGCTGCTGCTGGTACTGTCCCTGGTAGTTCACATGCTGCTGTCCAGGGTGCTGGTTCTGGTAGCTGAGCTCGTCAATGTTGACATTATCATCTTCGACGTCGTAAAAGTCCCTCGTGGTCTTGACCGACTTTGTCCACTCGACCGTCTCGTCTTCGCCCAGATCGTCGTCGGCACCGCGGCCAAAGCCGGTAGGAGGGCGGGCTAGGTACGCATGGCGCGACGAATCTTCGGGCGGCAGAACCGAGATCGGCGAGGAGTGCTTGGCGGCTAGAGCGGCGGTGGCGGCAGAGCTGGAAAAGGAGGGTGAGGTGTGAGAGGGTGGGTACGATGACGTGGAGAAGTGCTCGACGTGGCGGCGGTGGTGCTCACTGGGGACGAATGAGTCTTGGCCCACTGCAGAGTGAGGAATGTGGTGGGTTGCGGATCCTTCCCCATGCTCACACTCATGCTCATGTCCCTGCTCCTTGTATCTCAGCACGGACCTATGATCCTGTGGGTGTTGCTGCAACCCTTGAGTGTGGTGCTGCTCAGTCTGAAGATACTCGTGCGCCTCGGGCAGCAGAGCTCCGACCACCATGTCCGGCAAGTGCATGCTCTGGAGCATCGCTTTGAACCCATCCAGACTCGAGGACACTGCAGCCGCCGTGGATTCTGCAAGGGTCGAATGAACATCGTGATGGGCGTGCTGGTCTTCATCGTCGAGCTGGATCTCGTGCACCTGCTTTCGAAGGATATATGGATTGGGTGCATACACGCGCGACTGGTGCACTGCGTCGTCCGCTCTTGGATCGTATTCGTTAGAAGCGACATCATGGGATACATCGCGTGGGTAGGATGACTGTTCCTCAGAGTAGAGATACAGAGGAGACAAAGGCCGACGAAAAAGGCCGGCGGCTTTTGAGTGGTTGTAAGAGTGGGTCTTGCTTGAGCGCTCCAGAGTGGACAACTCGGCTGAAGACAATGAAGACGATGAGGATGACGAAGTGTAAGGGAGCTCGACAACATCGTGCAGATCGGGATGGGGCGGGTTCCCGTGCAGCGAAAAGGCATCCGTGCGAGGGTATCCTGCATCCTCCTCAGGATAGAGGCCGTGATGGTAGGGACTCGAGCGAGACGGCATGGATGCCAGCGCCAATGGAAGCCCCACAACATCCATCACACTGTCGGGATGGGTGGGGTTTCTGTGCGACGAGTAGGCGTCGGCTCTTGAATACCCTACATTTTCTTTTGGGTCGCGATCACTATGAGACGCCGGGCTTGAAGCGCGGAACAAGGACGCAGATAGGCCATGATATCCTTGCTGAACATGTTGGTGACCCGATTGAGAAAGAGCGATAGGTGATTGAATGGTTTGAGTGTGGTGGTCCGAGTGTGCGTGTTGACGTGTTGGGGTCGTTGAGTGGTTCTGGATATGGTAGTGTTGGTGGTGTGCCAGGTGATGTCCCTGGCCAAGACGCATATTTCCAGATGTATGCGACACAATATGTGTGCCTGAGCGAGATGGATGGTATGGCATCTCGATGACAAAGTCAGAAACAGAGTTTGGGCACGCTGGGTTCTCGTGCATAGTTGAGTCCTGAGAGTCCGCATCTCGAGGATAGTTTGGCTCCTCCTCTGGGTAAAGAGAGAGGTCCACACTGCCTGACCGTGAGGTTTTGAGAGTCACGGCTTTGGAGTGGCCATGACTGTGGTGATGACGCTGGCCGTGGTGGACAACAGTGACATGCTCCTCTTCTTCTTGTGGATCGCCAACGTGAAGAGCATGGGCGACCCTGGCGGGCACGTTCAAGGCCGCGTCAAGAAGGTGGCGGATGCCATCCAAGCCAGCAAGAACAACAGCCTCAGCCGTGCTGGTTGCTGGCGCAGATCCTTCGAGACTAGAAGACCAGCCTATAGGTTCTGCAAAGAGCTCATTGAGCTTCATGTCTTCGATCAAGTCCATTCGCACACCACTCAGGGCTGTGCGCACAGTCTCACGTGGATGACCCAGAGTTGACGCTACAGTGGTACTATACGTCTGGATCGGTTTTGAAACCTTTGACGCTCTGTGTTGATTTGGAGCAGAGACAGTACTCGGGACAGGAGTCGACGGTCCTGAAGCATGCTGTGCGTGCAAAGGACGGCCCTCCATCGCTGCCTTGCGGATCTCTTTGAAGCCGAATCCGAGTGACAATGGCCCAGGGCGACTTCTTTCTTTGACGGGGACCTCGACGCCGTACCATGTCTTCTTCTTTGGCATACTTCCGGTATTGGACGGGATGTGACGCCCTGACGCTAATTGAGTGACGTGTGGGACACCAGAGTGGTACACGGGCGTGTGCTCGGAAACATGGCCTTGCACAAGACGACTGTGGGAAGGGCGGGTATCAAGACCTTCAAACAAGTCGTTCATTGTCTCGACCGATCCAGAGACGCGATCCTTCGCGCTACCAATGCCGACATGGGAAGCGTATTCACCTCCAACAGAGCCAGCGTGGTGGATTGGTGGGTATGGCTGTTGCTGCTGACTTGCAGCATGGTAGTGGCGGGGGTGGTGGGCCAGTGAAGGGCGACGCAGATAGGCAGAGGCGAGACCATGCTGGACGGAGGTTGGAGCGAGGTACATGCCTGCAGGGTGGTACCGACTCACTGGATCGATTTCGCGGAAACTAGAGAAAATGACTGAGCGCCGACGACGAGGGAGGCTGCGACGGGTCGAGTGTCGCTTAATGATCTTTTCTAGAGATTTTGAGATCTCAAAGACATAACCCTACAAGGAATAGCATTGTTAAATAATAAAGATTAGGGTCGAGAATTAAATCTAGGCGAATTGTGGAGAGAGAATTGGCTTACATGAAAGTCGTCGGAGTGTCTTCTTATAGCTCCACGACGATGAAGCGTATGCGAGTGGTCCGAGGCGAGATTGGGTTTATTTACCACCACATCTTCGTAACTCTTGCTGTGTGGCAAAGTCTGTTTTATATTGGTTGACCGTGAGTGCTTTGACTCGTGAGAGTGTCGGATCCTGTCAGCGTGACGCTCCGAAATCAAGGCTGGAGCTGGGGCTATGGTTAAAATAGAGATTGTAGTAAGATGAATAAAAAATTTGCGGTCAAAAAATTGAGTGAATGAGAATATTTGTCAGAGTTACCTCGACTCTTTGGCTGCTTGTGCTTTTTCGTCTTGCTAGCAGGATGATCATAAGTGTCCTCGCGGAACAAGGCGCCAAGGTTCAGCTCTGGGGAGTCGGGTGCCTGCATATGTTGGTGGTGCGTCTGTACCGCATGGCGAGACGAGCGCGTGGCCAGTTTGGCGTCGTAGGAGCCGACAGTGCGGTTGTGGGGCGTTGAATAATGCACAAAGCCAGGATGCTGCCTCTGATGGTGTCCCATGGAGTTTCCACCATGCGGGTGGATATGACTTCCTTCATGGTCGCTGTAGTCTTCGTCATCGCGCTGATCCCAGTGGTGACTGTGGTGGTTAGTAAGATCATTCTCTTCGTAGTATCTGTGTTTGAACTTGCCTCCTCGATGCGCAGGAACTGCGTGGGCATGGTGACTTCCAGACGCCGAGAACGAGTGAATCGATGGTGGGTGATGCTCTTCGGAATAGCGATCCGAGTATTCATATGCATTAGGAGCCCAAGGCGCTGGCGTGTGGAAGGGTTTAAGGCGTCTCTGATCAGCACGGCCTGTTGGCTTATTGGGAACTAATCCTGTGGAATCGTCGAACATTGCCCCAAGGTTCATCTCAGGCGTGTCTAAAACACTATGAGGGTGGGTTTGATAGTGATGACTTAGAGCTGGCACCTTGTGATGAGGTCTTGTGTATGTGACTAGCGTCCAGTTCGTGTCTTGATCTGGCACATGGTGGCCCTCTTCGGAATAACACTCGGTCACCAGGTGACGATCGTGGCGGCTAGACGAGTAGATTGGCAGTTGGGTTCTCTCAACATGGCGATGCGATTTCTTATGCTTCCTTGTCGCCTTTGACCGGGAGGTAGGAACCAGAGGAGTGAAGGCTGGATGCGAATGTGCTATGCCTTGCAGCTGACGCATGGGTACAGTTGACTGGCGAGCATAAGTCAGGACAGGAGACTCGTCATGGCGGGCGTGACTCTCATCGTGGTCCATACACTTGTCTGTGGGGCACTGGTGCCGGTGGTGGTTATGATGATCGGTAGGCTCGTTCACAACATGAAAGGCGTGGTGCTTGATCTTTTCGTCTCGGTGAGCAGGCACCGCGTGAGCATGATCTTCACTCGATGGTGATGAAGACGGCTGGATATGGGGGGTCTTCTGGCGTTGCTGGGACAAGAACAGGGCGGGATTCAGTCCAAAGGAGGCCTGGATATGGGGGGACTTCTGGCGTTGCTGGGACAAGAACAAGGCAGGATTCAATCCAAGGGAGGTCTGGATATGATTGTCGGTCCTTTTGAGGTGGATGTCCTGATGTGTTAAATCTCGGTCAACAACACAGGAATATGAAGCCAGATAAAACGTTGGGCATGTACCTTAGTCCTAACGATGATGAGATCGGGTTTCGATGGATACCGTGGACTCCATGGCTACTTGGACGAGAGAGAGTAGCGTTAAAATTGGCGATTATATCACAAAATGAGAGGATTATCAACCCATTCACCTTGAAGCTGGGCCTTTGCCCGAGTTGGAGAGAGTTGGATGCCTATTTTATATTAAAGATAAGTAGGATCAGTATTCAACCACGTTGGTACAATATATTTGTGTGAATGGTATCGAAGCATACGATCCACGACTCAAACGCTGAAAGCCTTGTTCGCGATAGACAAATTCCTTGGGTGGAGCATTGGAAGAGGCAGGAGACTGTCCTCCGAATTTAACTGTGGTCGGACCAGTGTTATGTCCGCCTCCAATCGACCTGAATACAGTCAACGAGGGTTTGAGACCAACGTGGACACTCTGCACCAGATGCTGGTGGGGATGGCTCACGGGCTCCTCGTCTATTGTTTCCAAGAAGCGTGATGTTCAGTATTGGGTACTCACAGGAAGGTGTTACCTTGAACGGAAAACATATCAGTGACTCACAGGGCGCCTTGGATCCGGATGGTCCCTTCACCTTGGAGTAATCAGGCGCTGTGCCACCGTGCTCGCTCAGTGCGATCATAAACTCGGTGTTACGATGCTCTGCTCCTGCACGCATCGCAGTTGCGCCAGGACGTCGATAGTCTCGGTCCGAAGTCATGCCTGATTCATTTCTGACATGTTCTCTGGACTGATTGTTGTTGGCGTTGTTCATGATCAGTGTCGATAAGATAAAACGGTGTGTTTTTGTTTGAGGGTACCCTTTTTTTTTGTGCTTTGTGTGTCGTGAAAATATATACAGATATTTACAAATTGAGGTACAAATGTAGGCGGATAGCCAGGCTATGTCACCAGAACGAAAAAGACTTGGTGGGAGAATGGTAAAAGGGAAAACGCTGTAGGTATGCGCTGAACAAGTCCGAAGAAAAAATCATCACCTCAAAGACAAGCAAAACTCGCCATTGGCCAGGACACAGTCATGTCCCAAGAGTCGTGACTACCCTGGCGCGCCACCAAACAAGGCAACATACGGGCCCAGCAAGGTCTTATTGGAGTGAACTGAAAGACTCACGATGTGGAAAAAGTGGGTCACTCCTCGAAGCCTATAATCTCCATCGACTGTTGTGGCCCAGGGGAGCACCATGTGTTGAGATGATGTGGGAGTGATGTCGAGATTTGAATCCCTTTGTGAGTCTCGTTCTTTTCCTCGCTTGCCCTGCCCTCTCTGGAGATTGCCACCAACGTGCCAGTGACTGCTGATTGATTTGTTTACTCCCGCCCATGTGCGCACTCGCTCCCTCGATTTTTTTTTTTTTTGCGTTTGCAGAGTGCAAGAGCGAGAAACCTTTTTTTTTTTTTTTTTTTTTTTTTTTGGGTGGGCGGAACTTTGTTCTTTCAAAAAAGGGAACTCATTGCTTTCGTTCCAATCTCTCACCTCCCTTCCTCCCATCCGCCATCCAGACCAGTCTCGCGACCCATCAGCACAAGAGTGAGGACGAGGAAGAAGCACGACGAAAGACGCTAGACGAAGATAGACGAAGCAAGTCAGAAGGAACAAGCTGGACCGCCAGTCTTCTTTTCATACCCATACACCATCCATCCATCCATCCAACAGAACCACACATTCGTCAAAGGTGACAAAACAAACAACACTTAATCATCATCAAAACAGAAACAATTCAGATCAATCGCATTGTACTTACTGCCCCAATTGGTTCTTCTTTTTCTTTTTTTCTTCTTTATGCAGGATACCTCTCCACCACACCCACCTCCCCTTCACGCTCCTCCCTTCCTCCTTCATACACTCTGTTCCCCCTCGGGCTTTGTCTTCCTGTCCCTGTCCTTGTCCTGAGGCATGCTGGACTCGGACTCTGCGTCCTCCGACCTCTCTGAGGCATCGTCTCTTTCTTCGGACAACTCGAGCGGATCAGAAGCAGATGTCGAAGTGAAAGTCGCAAAGAAACACCAAACAAAACCGTCAATACCACACATATCCCACCCACAACATCCACAACCACGTCAACAACTGCAACAACCGCCAACAAAGCCACTGCATCCCCACCAACGTCCTCCTTCTTTGAATACACACCTCAGCCCACCTGCAGGACAACAGCAACAGCAACAGCAGCAACCACAACCTCCAAAAAGCAGAACCCATGCCTCTTCCTCCTCTTCTTCCGGTTCTTCGGGATCCGACTCGGACACTGGAGCGTCGGCAAGCGACTCGACAGATCCTGATGACGACGGCAACGGTGGACACGGAAAGCGCCCACCTAGCTACATGCGCGCCAGCAAGAAATACCCGTCCAAGGGCGTAAGAGCTCCAACCGTCAACACCCCTAAGGACAAGAAGGAAAAGAAGAAAGAGAAAAAACCTCGGATATCAGAACACACCGCCAACGCACCCATCTCGCTCTCCGACTCACAGCCAGTCTACTCACAGCAGATCTTGGACGGAACCATGCTGCTCCTGCCAGCGTCCTCAAAGTTCAACCTGCCCCCAGGAGGCGCCCTCCCTGGTCGAGGTGGTTCCATTGCCGGACGAGGACGAGGTCGTGGTCGTGCCAGGGTTCCACTCGCTGCCGGTAGATCCAAGTACGATGCGTCCGGTGCTGCCATCGAAGTTGACTTTAACGAAAGCTCTCCACCACCAGAGGATTCGCCAGCCACAGTCCTCGTAAAGTCCGCCCAGCCTTTCCAAAAAACAACTACGCCACCTTCCTTTGTCTCAGTGACCACTACCCCTGTTGCTACGTCCTTGCCAGTTCCTACCGTTTTTAGAGCACTTGATCCTCCACTCCCTCCTGCAAAGAAGGAACCATCAGTAGAGGGCGTCAAACCTGGACTAAAACCCGGACGCAGTGCTGGCGTAGGCGCCAAACCAAAGAGCTCCAAAAAAGTCGGGCGACCACCCAAGTCTGTCTCCAAGGATGTATACTGTGTCTGCCGAGGGCCCTATGACGGCGTTGAGTTTATGATTGCCTGCGATCGATGTGAAGGTATGTGTACTTGTTGTTTTGAGGATGTGTAAAGAAGAAGGAAGGCAGCTCACCCTTGTTTGTAATCGTTTATTAGAATGGTTCCATGGTCGATGCATTGGATTGAAGCCTCAGGACGCTAAGAAGAGCAACCACTATTACTGCGAGACCTGCCAAAAGATTCGGCGGATGCTTGGCGTGGCAACACCTGTGGAAGAATCAGGCAAACCAACAAAGGCGAAGCAAGTAAAGAAGGACAAACCCCGACCTCCAAAGGATCTTCCATCTCCGACCAAAGTGAAAAAGACAAAGCCAAAGACAGGACCCTCACATGAACCCATCTCCATCGACGACAGTCCAGAAGACACTTACCTGGGCCACACCCCCCACTCTGTATTATATCCACCCACTGAGTCCTGGCAGGTCCAGGGCTCTTCCAAACCAACAAAGCCATCCTCTAAAGCACCCAAGCGCAAAATTCCTCCATTCCATGGCGACCCTACTCCCTACTACGACGCTCCAATAAAACCGGCTCCATCGGTTTACGTTCAGCCTACAATCGGTAATGCTCAAGACCTCGAAGGAACGTCCAAGATGAAGCCCACCCATCTAACCTTTTCTCCTTGCCTTGATTACATAGTACCAAGCAAGATCCCAGTCGACGACGATGACGATGAGGATGTTTGTCCAGTGTGTGATTTCGAGTGCACCTGCAACGTTGTCGAGACGGTGTCTACGGTTGTTTCCCAAGTTTCTACTCCGTACGTTGAAGAGCCTCACTCCTATATCTCGGAAAAGGTGCCCTTTCGGCCGGATGCCTGGGAGGATCACTCTCAGGATGCACGTACTGGCATGACGCAGCAGCTTGGAACGGGACTTAACATCATGGACGACGAATCAGAAGATGAAGATCGTGATCTCAACAGTCCAGCGTACGCTGATGAGGATGATGACGAGGAAGAGAACGACCACATAGACGACAACGAAACATTCCACACCTCCTACAAGAATCCCATGTCAACACCTACCAGCCACCGTCGCCCTTCGATCTCCTCCATTCCCAGGCGCAGTGGCAAGGGCATTGGAAAAGCACCCTATCTCATGCAAGCGAGCAGTGCCGCGGACGTAATGCGGAGCCGGGGCAAGAGTTTGAAGGGTGGAAAGGCCGCGAAGCACATGTACAGGCACTCCATGAACAGCTCTGAATCAGAGATGTCCGACGAGTTGAGCAACGGCGACGACAACGACGATCCAGATCGTTCTCAGAGACGAGGTCGATATGAAAGCGATAGTGAGGAGGCAAACGACGCCGAAGATTCTCTCTCATTGAGCTCTGGCTCGTTGAGTGAAGACAACGAAGCCCCTGGCGAGCAGGATCACTCCTCAGCGCCATCCTCTGTTCGCGAAGAGGATTCGAAGTACCAATCGTCCAAATCCGGGGCAGCTGGAAGGCCCAAAATCGGTAAAGGACCTCAAACCATGCGGTTCATTTTCTCTGGCCAAAAGGAGGATGTACCCAAGAAGGTGGGCGCTGAATACGACGATGACGACGACGACGACGACAGCGACGAAAGACTGGAACCTCTCATCGTCGTCAAGAAGCGTGGA
This sequence comes from Podila verticillata NRRL 6337, assembly GCA_000739165.1. Taxonomy (NCBI): domain Eukaryota; kingdom Fungi; phylum Mortierellomycota; class Mortierellomycetes; order Mortierellales; family Mortierellaceae; genus Podila; species Podila verticillata. Next base: position 168,679 of record KN042416.1, on the reverse strand, counting down.
CCAGGACGGCCCAAGAAGCAAAAGGTCCCTCTTGTCATCAGCCGCGAGGACGAAAAGGCCCTCTACACTCCTGCTACTACCTCTCGGAAGCTGGCCTCAGCCTACCATAAGCGTACCAAGGCTGTCCACAGTCCAAGCAAGCGACGTTCTGATCAATTGATTGATTACGACAGCGACGTGGCCGAAGACGTGATGGCTGTGGACGCCATTGGCCGAGATCAGGATCAGGACGCCCCCACCGCCTCTTTGGTGAGCGACGACGACATCTTTGGAGACAGCGATCTGAGTGACGAGCTGAGCGGTGAGCTGAGCGACATCCCGAGCGAGGATCTGGACGACCTTTCGGATGATGCACTACTGGCGTTTATCAACAGCGAGGACGATGATGACGAGACCGGCAACAGCAGTAGCAGTAGCCCGCGCGAGTTCCACTACTCGGAAATGGAAGAGGAGGACGAGTCTCTGGTAGACTCGGATTCTTCCATCAACTCGATCTCAACCGATGAATCAGATTCATCAGATTCGGCCTCGGATTCTGAGATCGACCTTCCTCAAGGGTTATCAGACGAGGAAGGCTCGATCACATTTGAGCAGGAAGGCATGGAGGATCTGATCGATGAAGAAGAACTTATGCGCCTCGAGGAGGAAGAGCGCCGGTTCTTGGCCAAGGCGCACAGTCTCCACGACGACTCGTCCGAGGAAGAGTCGGATCCAGGCCGCAACCCATTTGAGAGCTCTGAGGACGAAGACGACGAGGACGATGAGCGGGTCTTTGACGCCGACGGCGAATACTACTCGGAAGAGTTCTACGAGGACGACTACTATGACGACGATTTTGAAGGCATGGATGAGGCTGAGATCCTGGCGCGGCTCAAGGGTGCTGAAACAGACATGCAGGCACTGATGATGATCCCACCCGAACAGCAGGAGCAGCTGTTACTGCTTCAGCACTATGCTGAACTTCAGCAGCAGCAACAACAGGGAACAGGCCAAGGCACACAGGACGGACAACTTGATCCGCAGAACAACGACCTGCCCCTTCTTTCCGTGCCCAATATTATGTCTTTTGACATGAACGTCCCCGACCTAGACGCCGTTTCACAGCAGCTGGCTGACAGTATTGCCAAAAGCATGTCCAGCAGTGCTGCAAGCGGGGGACTGACAGAACAGGAAAGCATCGAACTGCTGAACGCTGCCGAGTCCTTTGAGGTTCCCTTAGATCCAAGTGCACCCACTGGTCACGCTTCGCCCAGATCGACATCATCCACCTCGCCAACTTCAACGTCTACGGCCTGGGCTGTTCCAGCCGCGTCAAGTCCACATTCGGTTAACTCGATCCCAACCCCAGCCAACACTCCTACCCCTCCTGGAACAACAAATGTGGCCTCGTCATCCATCCATGTGCAACTTGAATCTGATATGGATAAGTCAGCTTCCGCCAAACCTGTTGATGTTGTATCTTTGGGTGGATCGACGCGAAGAGACTCGTCTTCTAGCGGCAAGGCCCTGCTGCCCAATAGCCCCGCCTACAAGCCTCTATCATCGGTGGTCACTTCGCCGCCTCTTGGAAGCAAGTCGATGACTAAGTTGTCGAGTGAAACTGGAGCCGAGGCGGGCTCGATGGCACAGCTGTCGATCCTGAACCAGGCCTCGAACATGTTCAAGGAAGCGGCACAAAGGGCACTGTCAGCTGTTCAGAAGTCAGTTTTGATGGACACACAATTGGGCGAGGAAACAGTTATTGCCAGTGGAGAGACGACAGAGGACTCTTCGTCAGTGTTACTTGGAGCTGATTTCCGCAAACGAAAAGGCGACGACTCCAATCTGAAAGAGGTAAAACACGACTCTAATTCTTCATTTTGTCCTTTGTCGCAAAGAAGCTTAACTAACAATCGCGCGCACATTTACTTGGTCAATTTTTTTTTTTTTTTTTTTTTTTTTTAGAATTCGACTCTGAATGAAAAGAAGCGTCGCTTATCTACGGTACCACCAACGAACCCACTATTGGTAGCTGTTCAGGACACGGACCTGAACACGACAGAATCTCCAGCACCCAGTGGAGACCAGTCCAGTTCAGTGTACCCCAACTCATCCTCAACTTCAACACCCACATCGGCCTCTACACTCTCGGGATCACCTACCTCAGATGCCATGTCCCCCACGGTCGCCACATCGACCTTGGATACCAGTGCATCTTTGCTGGGAGCAAGCAGTAGCAGCGGTAGTAGCACTCTCGACATTCTCTCGTCACAATACGACTTTTCCAAGGTCTCGATGCCCTTTGTCGACCCCACAGCACAGATGATCCAGTCGTTCAAGCAACCCTCGACAACATCGTTCCACAGGCGACGATCGAGCCTCAAGGTCAAGGAGATCAAGCAGCCCGAGGCGGTTGCTCTCCCTATGGACGATCTTCTGGACACCTCTGCCTTGTATGGCCGCTCTTCGTCCCGATCCCCTTCACCCGATCGCGCCAAGACCCTTGGCGAGGACGATATGTCTACCCTCAAGGATCTCAACCGCTGGGAACGGGTGCCCATTGGCACATTCCGCAGGAGTCGCCGGCCAAGCTCTCCGTACATTGGCTTGCAAAGTGCGCTCAAATCGGGTAATGTGACCATGCCTGCAACACTGCTGGCGGATCATCACCAACAACAACAACAGCAACAACAACAACAAAAGGAGAGCTCAAACCGCAACAACGCGCACAGGAAGCCACCACCGCCTCCGGGGATCAGGAAGCACCGCTCGTCTTCGTCGGCGTCACTGTTGGGCTTTGGTGCGGATGTCAGGCGCAAAGAGTTTGTGGCACTGGCGCAGAGCCTTGGCCGCCAGGAGAGATTCAAGAAGTACCAACTCGCTTCCTCTTCTTCTCCCCCTGGTGACTCGACAAGCGGCGCGGGACTAATTCAGACGCCACCCAGTGTCCATGCTGGGATGGTGATGGAGGATCTGGCCGGGTACGGCACTCTGGACGGAACTCACCGCGTCCTTGGCAAGAGTATGTTTCATCAACGGTCCCAGTCGATGTTCGGATCGATGGAAGGTGCCTCTGGTACAGAGCGTTCACAGATGCGAAGACGGCGCGGAGACAGCAGTGGAGGTTCGGGTCAGTCGCGTCGAACGGGATCTATGTCTGCCAGCGGATCAAGAGCTGGCAGCCCACGCGGTCAGTCGCCGCAGCATTTTGGACTGAGTATGGCGATCCAAACAGGACTTGGGATTGGACTTCAGAGCATGGCTTCGGGAGGTACTTCTACATCTACGGACGGCACTAGTGGCCGTGTCGAAAATGTGCAGGCTTCAGGAGCAGGAGGCGCAATGGGGCTGGAGGATTTGATGACGGACTCGTCGCAGCTGCCGTCGTCTGCGTGTCCCACGCCGCTGCACTCGCCACTGTTCAGTGCCACGGACCCGGAGCATCGATCAGATGGAGGACGAGACGCCAAGGGTGTTGGAATGGTGGGGACAAGTGTTCCCAGACACGATGCGCTGGTGTCGCATTTTGAGCTGGATATCGGCAAGGAGATGGACGACTATGCGTCTGGGCAAGCACAGAACAAGAAGGATGAATAGTTCTGGAGTTGCCTGCCGTTTTTGTTTATGAATTATTTTTTTTTATTCGCATTTTTTTTTCTTTAATGATGTATCTTTCTTTTTGTTTCTGTAATACCACTTCATTCATATTTATATCCTCATAGACGACAAAGGAGAATTGGCGCCACGTTGTATATTACTTTCATAACCAGCATTTTGACAAATAAACCCCACTCATACACAATATCCAAATAGTCAGAATAATGCTTGTTCACCTCCTCCCAGCGGGAAACGGAGCATGCGCAGTGAAAGTTTTCAGTCCGTGTGCTTACATACAACAAAGGATTGTAGACCTTCAACCCTCTCCTCGCCAATAGTCATGATTTTACCGAGGAATCGAGTGGATGGGCGATCTGCGTCGAGGGTGGTGTGGCCCTGAAGAGGGAGGTTTCCGTCGATGTGAGTGAGTCATGGTGGGTCACCAATGGAGCAGGAGTATCTTCTTCATTTTCTATGGAGAAGGTACTAGGTCGGCGGCCCGCCTGTTCCAGCTCTCTCTCCATTCGATGGAGTGCTCGCCCTAGCTGACGGCAATAAAGTTTGTCTTTGTGGCCGCAACTTTCGAGTGCCGATCCAGATAAAAAACGAGATTTTGTGAGAATGCATAAATAGAGGGTGCTGAATTTTGCAGGGGTTTGCTCCCCCACTTTTTGCCACACATCCCGATCTGACTTTGCCCGAGTGGACCCTCAATTGAGCAAAGCAAGAAGCAACCCAAACAAGCGCACATATCACACCTAATACATACACGAAATGGCAGTGGCAGCAGCAGCAGCAGAAAAGGCCGTGCAGGTCGGTGTCGGTGTGATGATCATGCACCAAGGAAAAGTGCTTGTTGGCAAGCGGATCGGGAGCCATGGTGCAGGCAAGTTGCTTTTTTTCGACCCGATCTATGGCTCTTTGATACAGGAGCGGCTGTTGTCTTTGGGAAAGACAAGCTCTGCAACTAACTTGTTACTTCTTGTTCAACCCCTTCAACCTGAATAGACACATGGCAGCTGGCTGGAGGTAAAACTGAATGCAGTAATTGTTCAGCATTGAGGCATGCAAAACAATGTGTGAATGCAAAAGGAATTCTAATTGAATGCTTTCGTATACACAACCCTTCACTCTGCTGCGTACAGGCCACCTCGAGTTTGGTGAAACGTTCGAGGAATGTGCTCTTCGTAAGTCTCTTCCCAAGTCAACAAGCAAAGCTCCACTCTCGTGCAAGAAAAGTTATGCAGATTAAAATCTTCCCTCACTGACAACCACTCGTTTTTCCTAACTGACTGCTTTCGATAGGCGAGTCCGAGGAAGAAACAGGATTGACCCTCGATCCAGCCTCTGCAAAGTTTGTCGTCGCCAACAACAATATCATGTCCAAGATCGATCGCCACTACGTTACCATCTTCATGGCCGCCGATGTCATGGGTAGCTCCGAACCCAGGGTAAACTCGAAACAGAGCGGCTTTTTTATATATTTATGAAATGTCGTGTTTCTACTATTGCTAAGCCCCCTTCCTACATTACTGTTTGTCATATTGTAGATCATGGAGCCACTCAAGTGTGGCGGATGGGAGTGGATCAGCCAGGCCCAGTTACTGGACAACAAAGGCCCCTACCGGCCACTGTTCTCTCCCCTGGCCAAGATGGTCGAAGAGCATGATCTGAGTGCACTGTTTGCAGCGAGTGCCCTGGCGGCGAAGGAAGAGTAGATGCAAGACTATCCTTCGACTCTACGGAAACAGAGGAACAGACGAGCAGAGGAAGTGGATAAATGGCAAATAAACAAATGGTATCCCCACGTCCCACCGTTCATCGCCAACGCACATAAACACAACACGCAACACGTGTCCCAGCTTCTAGTGCCCCTTTGCCAAACGTATAAAAGCACTGCCACGAGCTCAACCTGCCTTTTTTTTGTTTGTTCTTCATCCCATTTTTTTCCACAAGCACACACATACACTCACCGCACAACCAATCTCCCGCAGCAAAGACACCCCTCACTTGCTTTTAAAACTGCCCACCATCAAACAGTATGATCAACACCACAGCTCCCAAGATCGTCGAGGTTGGTCTCGGTGTCATGATCTTCCTCAAGGGCAAAATCCTTGTCGGAAAGAGGATCGGGAGTCATAGTCCAGGTAAAAAAAAAAAAAAAAAAATCCTCGGCGAAAACCTCAACCCGGTTCGAACTTCTCTTCCGTGAAGCACATGAGACTAACATCAATGGCTGGACATGGTCCTTCTGTTTTTCTTTGGTAGGCACTTGGCAGATCCCTGGAGGTTTCCTCGACTACGGCGAGTCATTCGAGGAATGTGGCGCACGTAAGTATAAACCACAACCTAGTTTACCATCCTTTACCACAGTGGTGAAAATAAAATATACGTTCTCCTTCCAAAGCACTCAACTCTTTCCCTCCCTCTCTCCCAACGACAACTAAAATCCTCTTTAGGTGAGACCTTTGAAGAAACCGACTTGATTCTCCCCAAGGGCTCCGTCCGCTTCTTCACCGCTAATAACAACATCTTGGCCGAGTCTGGGCGTCACTTTGTCGACATCTTCATGGTCGCCACGATCGGGGGTGACCCGGTAGCGAAGGTAAGATACCAAAGAAAAAAAATGAACTCGCCTTCACGTTTCCTTCTCTCCCTTACCTCCAGCGAAAAGGCACCGCTATTCACTGATCGCCTCACAACGCCATCCCTGAATGCATAGATCATGGAACCACTGAAATGTGAGCGCTGGGAGTGGATCACACAAGATGAACTCTTGGATGATGAAGGCCCTTATCGCCCCTTGTTTGATCCCATGTCCCGGCTCCTGCAGGATCACGATTTGACGAGTCTCTTTGCTGCTAGTGAGGTTGTTTAATGCCAAGATGTTCCTTTTTCTTCTTAAATGGAATAAACCTGTAAGGCCCGTTGGATCAAGTCTTTGGGACAGTCGTCGTGATAGTCTAGTTTGAAAATTGAAAGAAAGAAAGAAAGAAAGAAGAATGTTAATTGGCTGCTATTGGAAGCCATTGAAATGGCACCGATATATGACCACACAATATGCACCATGAAAATTTACCTCGCTGCAATACGGACACTGTCCAAAGAGTGTATGGAAGCTCTGTCGAGTCGTAGGCAAGGATCGGAGCCACTAAGAAGTTGTACAAAAAAATATGTCAGCTCTGTCTTTCATTATGCATGACCCGTTCCCTATCCCAAAGCGATATTCAAAACATAGATATGTTACCTCATACAGGCACAAGCGATGGTATGGCCGCTGGCATTTGGCGTGCCCACAGATCTGGTCGGGCACCTGGCCCTCATATCGGAACGCATAGCAGATCCCGCATTCAATGTGCATCGTGTCCTTGGCGACCGCTGTGGGCGAGGGGAACCCGTCCGCAAGCTCCAGCAGGTTCTCCAGGTTCTCGCGCGGGAATCGTGTCTTGTCCCAGAGGGGTGCGTTGCGATGCAGATTTACGCGCATGGGATCCACCAGGGCCGGCGGACCAAATAATCGCGACTCGGGGAGGGTCCGTGGCGAGAGTGGGTCGACCGTGATCTGGATGGAGCAGTGTTTTCCTAGAAAATGAAATTGAGGATATGGACTCCTTTGGTCAGGCTTCCTGTCGTACTTGTAAATTTTTCAAACCCAAGCACTAGTTTGATTTCTCGTTCTTTTTTTTTTTTTTTACCTAGAGCACACCGACGCACACGATCCGAGCGTGTTGGCTTTTCGGGATCAATGACCCAGGTCTTGTCGTCAAAGTCCTGCATCACATCCCAAAAGTCTTGAAATAAAGCCAATTTCTATGCCGCCAGAACACAAAAAAAAAGAGTCGGTTGAGTCCACAAAAATCATTCGTTATTTCTTGTTCTTGCATCTCTCTGAGAAATGACATCAAGAGACTTATGTCTTCCCACCTTCTCTGCTTGCCTGACAGCATCTCGTAAGCTAGATCCATTGGCCAGAGACAACTGGTTCGTCGGAATAGTCTCTTGATCCAGATTGTTGGAGTTATCGCACTGAGGAACAGCCAATGGCTCCACAGTGAAGGGCACGTTCGGGAATGCGGGTGAGAAGCATGCAGTCAAAATGTGTTTCCGGCCTGCTTGATCGCTCAGCTCGATCTGGACCTTGGCCATCTCTTGGTCCAGGTGAGCGACGCGATCCCAGCCAACCGAGTCCAGCTGCTCAGTGATGTGGGTCCAGTACGAGACGGGTTTGAGTTGCGAGTTGTGTTCGTTGGTGCTTATGATCGCTTCCTAGCGGATCCACGGGATGTCGACCGGGCAAATGGTCAGTGGATGTATTCAAGGCATTTCATCTGCGCAAGTAGGACTTTCGCCCTACCAGCATATCAATAAACTCGATCAGGAAACCGTTCATGTCCATAGCCTCCTCCATTTTCTATTCAGTGACAAGTCGATAAAAATGCTGTCAATACCCAAATATCTTGGAGAATGCGAACATTGCAGAAAAGAAAGATGAGCTATTAAGAAACAGACCTGTTGCAAAACCTTTTCCTTGCCCGCCAGCATCTCCTTGAGCTCGTCGGAGCCAGAGATGGCGCCTAAACTCCCTGCAACCAACTGCTTGTGTGCGATGGGATCTCTCTGTTTTTTGTTTGGAAACTCGATATAGACCTCAATCTCTCGATCCTATGGAAGTGTTTCGTTTGCTTCGTCTTGTGAGTCTCGAAGAAATAACGCCGTGATTGTAGTAGACTAAACAACGACGAAAGTGATTGCTTATTACCATGACAGACAAAAATCCATGGTAGATCTCTGGCTCGATGCTCCATCGAGTCAGCAGTGGGAATGCATGCAGCTGCAGAGGCATTGTTCATTGACATATTATTCGTGAGACAGAAGGAGAGAAGGAAATGAAGGTGGTTGATTTATTTTGGTGGCAAGTGAGAAAATTTAACATTGCTGTTGCGTGCTCCCTCACATAAGAAAAGAACGCGCGTTCACAATTTCCATTGAGACCAAGATTGATCACTCGAAGAAACAATCACACACATACATCCCCTTGATCTCAAATACAAAGACATCACTGCCATTCCTCAGTGTTCTCGGCATCAAACATCTACGCTAGACATCACATCGGTACATCAAATAACGACCCTCATAGCCCTCATTTCTTTACGTCAAAAAGTCCATAAACAATCACAAAACAAAATGTCGGCTATTGCACCACCTGCTGCTTTCGGCTCACTCTACAAGTCAACAACACCCGAAGCCCTCGATAGCATCCTGCGCGAGCTGGATCTGGCGTCCCTGGAGCAGGAGCAATTCCGTCTTGAACGCGCGATCCAGGCCCTAGTCAAATCCAACAAGGAGATCCAAGAGTTTATCGAGCTTGAGCAACAGGAGCAGGAGCAAGAAGGAATCGTCCCCAACCCCGATCCAGAGTTTGTGCTGGCGATCGAGGAGAACGTGCAAGTGATCCGCAAGTATGAGGCAACGTGTGCAGCACTGAAGCGGATCATTCGGGAGAAGCGGGGAGGCCAAGCGGGTGACGAGCAAGATGTATCGTGTGCTAGTCAAGGACCAGGAATTGGATCATCGAGTGTGTTACCAACAGAGTCGAGCGGATCCACAGAGCTCTCCTCAGCATCGACAACGACTGCGACTACAGCGACAACGACTATATCCGAAGCAGATAATGACGATGATGGTGTGTATCTGTGAGATCGATCTGCTTGTCCCCCCTCGACGTCGTCACTCATTTCTCCGGCAAATCGGAAATAAAGGTACTTTTGGGCAAAGCACTTTACAGAACGGAGCAACATGTTCTTGGTTCATACCAAATCGGGACTGCAATCGAAGCAGGCATGGATCCATCCCATAAAGCGATTAAATCCTCTTTTTTTTTCAGTGTGTTGGCTTCGAGGCGCAGCATCTTGTTTTTATCTTGCATGGTTCCCTGGCGGAGATCTCTGATTTTGGCTGTTCATGGGTAAACCGAGCGAATGAAAATGGTTCTGTGCTCGAATGGACGTTGTGAGGCACGGCGCTGAATGAATTACTTTCTTTCTCAAAGGGAGTGCGACAGTGCGTTTGGTACAAATGAGGCTGGAAACGAGTGTTGGATCCAGTGGAGTAGATGGAGGCGCTGGAGAACCTTAAATGGGAACGACGTATCGTTTAATGCACACACCCAGACACAAGCACACGCCCCTGAATGTGTGGAAACAGACTAGCCGGCGTTGTATGATTATGTGTCGAGAGTACACCCATGGAACCGGTATGTACTCTTTCTCCCTCTCCCTCGCTCTCTTTCTCTTGAGAACAATGCCTGTCGGTTGGATAACAAAACACCAAACCAGCCCAGCCAGTTAACTGCTTGCTCCACAGCACTTTTCTCTACTATGATGAAGCTCAGATCGTCCGATCTGCGCCCACCAGATAAACAAGAGAAACAGGAAAGTAACTTTTGAACCGAGACATTCAGGGTGCCCTCGAAGTGTCTTTCTTTGAGCACACACTCACTCCGTGGCACAGAAAAAATATTTATATTCAGCGACATTCCCACTTTTCTCTCCTTTCTTTTCCTTCACTCACTCTATTTCGCTCTTACCACTTTGCATTCTCTCCTTTGTAGTTGCCGAAATCTGTGCTGCTTTGAGTGTGCGTGTGCTGTGCAACCATCACCATCTCCCTTTCATCTTTGCTTAATTCAACGTCGATACCGTCCCATACCCAACACACACCACCCTCTCGTTCTCGCCATCGACCTACATACACACGTGAAACATTCATATGCCCACCCGCACAATAGTTCATATATATCACACACACGTAATTACCATCCCATATCACCATGACAGACACCAAACACCCTCCAGCCGCTATCGCCAATGCGGGCATCCTCTCCTACCTCACTTTCAACTGGATCCAGCCCATGATCCTGAAAGGAAGAGTAAGTATTATCTTACCTCCATCTTCAAAGGGACCCACTCACAACGACGATTCACCCAACACCCAGGCCTAACCTTTTTTTTCTCTTGATCCCCTCTTTCTTACTCACAGAAAAACTCCATTGTTCCAGAACAACTCCAACGTCTCTCCGAAAACGACCGGATCCAGCGCCTATCTGATCTGATGCTCCAGGAATGGACCCACGAAGTCGAATCCAAAAAGCGATCCGCCCCTGGCCAAAAGTCCCGTCGGCCCAACTTGTACAAGGTCCTCTGGCGCTGTTTCGGTCTGTACGCATGCGTGCCCTGCATCAGTGGACTGCTCGAGTCTGCGTGCAAGATCAGTGAAGCCGTGCTGTTGGGTTACGTGATCCGTTTCTTCAACAAGCCTGAGCAGACCATGGCACAGGGGATGGGCTACGCTATGGGTCTGTTCTTGGTCACATGTGTGCACCTGACCGTGCATCATCACAATTTCTTCCATGTACTCCGTATCGGCACCTGGACTAGCCAGAGTCTGATCTGTAAGTCCCAAGAAGATTATTTCCGCAATGTAGTTGCCATTTGATCTGACAGAGTACTAACCACCAATGTTGTTTTTCCTTTGCTTCTTTTCTCTTTTTGATAGCTCTCATGTACCGCAAGTGCCTTACTCTCTCGACCTCGAGCTCTATTTCCACAGGTGCTGTTGTCAACCTGATCTCCAATGGTAAGAATATCCTCCGCATCATCAGTTCGTATTTATTGATGAACATACTCAGAAAAGTACCTATATATTAATCACACTTGTTTTCTTCCATTTCTGATCCTGGTTAGATCTCCAGCCATTCCAGAATTTTGCTCCCTTTGGCCTCTACTTTCTGATCGGACCTATCGAAACCATCATCGTCATGTACTTCCTCTGGCAAGAACTCGGCCCCGCCTCGCTCGCCGGCCTTCTGGCCCTTGTGCTGATGATGCCCGTCCAAGCCTTCTTCTCGCGCCGCTTCGCCGCGATCCGCACCCATACCGTCAGCTCGCGCGACGAGCGCATCCGCACTCTATCTGATGTCTTTTCCGGCATCGAGCTCGTCAAGCTGTGTGCGTGGGAGGTGCCCTTCCAGGAAAAGGTCATGATGCTGCGCTCGGTCGAGCTGGGTTACATCTGGAAGGCCAACGTCCTGCGCGCTGTCAACCTGTCCGTGTACATTTTTTTCCAGCCCATCATAGCTCTGTTTGCGTTCCTGGCCTACTGGCTGCAGGACAAGGCACTCACGCCGGACAAGGTGTTTGTCTCGCTGACCTTGTTCAATATCATGCGTGTGACCGTGACGTCTTACTTGCCCAAGGCAATCGAGTCTGCGGCCGAGGTGCGTGTGTCGGCGAAACGGATCACGGATTTCATGCTGCTGCCCGAGCTCAGGAGTATTGTGAACGAGTTTGAGGAGAACAAGACCGCGGGCGATGATCAGGATCCAGTGTTGCTTAATGGGCAAGGGCTTCAGGACGACAAACAGGAGTACCTCGAGGCGAAGGAGCCAAGAACCTTGCTCGAGATGAAGGACGCTTCGTTTTCGTGGACAGTCGCCACGGACGAAAAGAATGAGATCTTGGAACTCTCAGCCAAGGAGCAGGAAGCTCACCAAACTGAAGCGCCCATGGCCTCAACTACCAACAGCCCTAAGAAAGCCATCCTCAACAACCTCTCGGTATCTATCGGCAGCAAGGATTTGGTCGCCATTGTGGGTCCTGTCGGATGCGGCAAGTCAAGCTTCTGCATGGCGCTCTTGCAGGAGATGCCACTCGTCTCCGGTTCCTTTGAGCTGGCCAAGCAGAATGGCCGCTCAGTCACCATGTCCTACTCGGCTCAGTCGCCCTGGATCTTTGCGGGTTCGATCCGCAGCAACATCTTGTTTGGCTCCAAGTTTGACCAGGACCGGTACAACAAGGTCATCCGCGCCTGTGTGCTCACGCGCGATCTGACCTTGTTCCCTCAGGGCGACGCAACCTTGATCGGCGAGAAGGGCGTGACCCTCTCGGGTGGCCAGCGCGCCCGTGTCTCACTGGCCCGTGCGGTCTACCGCGACTCGGACCTGTACATCCTGGACGACCCACTATCGGCGGTCGACCCCAAGGTTGGAAGGGCATTGTTTGATAATTGTATCAAGGACTTGCTCAAAGACAAGGCGCGCGTGTTGGTGACCCACCAGCTGCAGTATATCAAGGACTGTGAGACTGTGATTGTGCTCGAGCATGGACAGGTGACCCATATGGGTGCCGTAGACGACGTTATGACGGAGCAGGTCGAGGTTACCCAGCATGTGCAGGACGGCGACTCGGTGAAGAGCATTCATATGCGCGCACAGTTTGTGGACGTGCTGCGTGAGTTTGCCAAAAAGGCACCCGAGGCGACTGAGGAGGATGTGGCCACTATTGCAGAGCAGGAAAGTGTCGCCGCTGTGGACGTTGCAGGAACTGATAAGGAAGACAGCAAGCAGCTGGAAGATGATGGCGGAAGCATTATGGAAAAGAATTTGACGACAGAGGAAATTGCCGAGGGCGAGACCTCCTTCAAAGCCTACATCGATTTTTTCAGGATCGGATCCTCGTGGGCCAAGCTTATTTTCACCCTGTGCACCCTGGCTGGCGGCCAGGCCATCATTGTAGCGGGCCAGTTTTTTTTGACATCCTGGTCAAGCAAGGATCCCATAGAACAGGAGCGAACCTACTACCCACTGTCATTTGGCCTGTACTGTCTCGGGACCGTGATCCTCACCATTGTGTGGTCCGTCATGTTCTTCAATGTGGTCACGGCCAGCTCCCGCAACCTCTTCCGCGCCATGCTCGATGCCCTCATGCGCACCAGCATCGACTTTTTCCACGCGAACCCACACGGTCGCGTACTGAACCGGTTCTCCAAGGACATGGCCAACTGTGATGAGCTCCTGCCCTATGTCTTCTACGACACCATCCAAGTCGCTCTCGTGCTCTTGGGCTCGGTCATCACGGTCTGCATCGTCAACCCCTGGATCATCATCGCGATTCCCTTTATTCTCTTGGGCTTTGTCGCCCTCCGCAACCTCTACATGAAATCCAGCCGTCAGGTCAAGCGCATCGAGAGTCAGGAACGCTCGCCGATCTACTCGCATCTATCCGAGACTCTCTCGGGATTGATCTCGGTCCGCGCATTCCGCAAGCGCGAAGAGTTCATGGAGGAGCACCTCAAGACCCAAGAAGACCACGGCCGCGCCTTCTTCACCTACCTGGCCATGGCGCGCTGGCTCGGCTACCGCCTGGACATGGTCTCGGCCCTCTTTCTGGGCATCACGGCGGTGGCTTGTGTAGCGGCCCGGGACACCCAGCAGGCGGCCAGGGCGGGCCTGGCCATGTCGTCGGTGATCAGCCTGAGCGGCGATCTGCAGTGGGCAATCCGTATGTCTGTCGAGGCCGCAATCCTGATGGTCTCAGTCGAGCGCATGATGGAATATGCAGCGGTCAAGCCTGAAGAGTCGGAGAGGCGCTTGTTCAAGCCCGATGGAGCCAGTGTCGTGCCGAACGGGTGGCCTGCCGAGGCGAAAGTCACGTTCTCGGACATGTCGCTGACGTATCCTCGCGGAGATGGTCCGGTGCTCAAGAATATCACGTTGGACTTCCAGCCAGGCGAGAAGATTGGTATTGTGGGCAGGACAGGCGCAGGCAAGTCGAGTCTGATTGGCGCACTGTTCCGACTGGTCGAGACCACGACGGGTCATCCTCCTCATCGCGGTGGAATTAGTATTGACGGAATCGATATTTCGCGGATTGGCATGCACGATCTGCGCGAGAAGATGGCGATTATACCGCAGGAGCCGTTCTTGTTCCGTGGCACACTCCGATTCAACCTCGATCCGACTAGCAAGCACCAGGACGCCGACATTTGGGCCGCACTGGAGGCGGCCGAGCTCAAGCGAACAGTTGAGGGCCTTGAAGGTGGGCTGGATGCTGCCGTAGACGACAATGGCAAGAACTTTAGTATCGGAGAGCGCCAGTTGTTGTCCCTCGCACGTGCTGTGCTGCGCCGATCCAAGATCATTGTCATGGACGAGGCGACTGCGAACGTGGACTTGCGATCGGATCGTATGATTCAGAAGGCGATTCACTTGCAGTTCCAGGGTGCGACCGTGTTTACTATTGCGCATCGGTTAAACACTGTGATTGGGGATTACGACCGGATCTTGGTGTTGGACCAAGGCAAAGTTGTTGAGTTTGGCGAGCCTTGGGAGCTGCTTCGAGAAGATAAGAAGGGCAGCGGTGAAGGATGGTTCAAGAGTATGGTGGCGGGCACGGGGCCTGAGAACGAGGCGGTGCTGACGAAGGCGGCCAAGGACTTGTGGGCCAGTCGTCATCCATAGAGTGATTCCTGAAGTAAAAGCAATATTTATAAATCTCGCCATAATTGACAACACTTCCCACCGACAATTGAACTCGCATGCTAGGATCGTCGTTTTTCTCTACAAAGTGATGCACTTCTTGAGTTGTTTAGATGAGTTCTTGAATAAATCATTCGGTGAGTAGTGACCAAAGGCAAGCATGCAATTGCGATATACGATTGCGACTATGCCATCTCTGCTTTCTGCTAGTAATATGGGAGTTTTTTTTTTCAAATAATAAAAAGAGGTCTTTTCTTTCCTCTACTTACCCTAGCGACAGGGCCCAACGGCGAGAAAGGAGAAAGGTGAGTATGTCGTTGCTTTGATCACTTTCTGTTTCGGGGTGGCCTAGATCGTTCTCTCCTTTTGGTTGTGCACTCCTCTTGGCTCTGAATGATCTTGACCCATATCCTTCTCCTTGGCCTGTGTCCAACAGTCTCATGCACAGGTTTCCTGGTCTACCTTTTGTCTTCTTACTTTGGATCTTGAACGCATACCGATGTCTCTCAGTATTAGGCCAGACGGAGTCACCGCTCTCCTCTACTTTTTCCTTTGGCCTAATGCTCCGAGCGTGCTCTCGTGGTGTCTCGAACTTTGATGCACAAACTGCACACGCCCTCTCGAACCGTGTGATTGCCAAAAAAAAAAAAAAAAAAAAAAAAAAAAGGACATGGCGCCCTTGTTGTTTTGGTCTCCTAACAAGACTCACAAACAAACGACCTTTAGCTCCGGGATTTTTTCCATCATGAAGACACTCACACACATTGATGCTCGTCGCTACTACTTTGTTGGCCATGACTAGGCATGTCGACGCTGTTCCTGTTTGTATCGCTGAGCTCGTTGCTGTGCCTGTGGTGGCTGCAGAGGCTACGGTGGTTTCATACCATAATTGTGAACCCCACCAACAGATGATGGTCTGCCCGACTCGCATCGCCACTTTACCAAATCCTGGGCTTCCTCCCAAAGCCGGCTCGCCGGTTGGAAGCGATGATTCATTCGCGAATGATGGACCCTAGCCTTAAAGTCCCAACGATACTGGAGATCGACTTGTGAATCCCCCACATGCCACCCCCCACCTTTCCTCTCATTTCCCCCTCTCCCACCAACCCATGGCTTCCTTCGCTTGTAGAAGAATGATGTCAAAAGATCCAAACCTAAAGTCCTCTTGATCATTTTACAGTACTGAATCTCGCATACCACTTGTATGGACACATTCTCCAGTCTTATGTTTTCTGTTTCCGTTTCAATTGCTCATGGCTTCTTCACCTGTCAATCTGCAAGTACCTGTCTTCTCTTTTTCTTGGTCTTCTTTGTCTTTATCAAAAAAACTACCTTGATATTTCCTTCCCACACTCACACACGATGAAGACATTCTATTTTCTCGTCGCCATCGCTACTTAATGGTGACAATCTCACAATGTGCTACCTCTGGGGCTCACGCCAGGGTCAAGGCCCATGTCGGAAGATGCATCCAGAGCTGAAGCCGGACACGCGTCACAAGCCGAATTTGGAAATGCGCCAGTATCTGGGAGTGGACACACGCCATGAGCTTGACGATTGTCTGGGAGGGGGAGGGGGGCGAGACTCGCGGCGAGGAGGTAGGGCGTTGAACAAACACAAAATGCCTGCCTGGTCTAGGCAGTGAGCACTTTGCCAACTTCTGGAATGTATAGGTTTGCCTCGCACGCCATGTATAGGATGAGTACATTATTAAACATACTCCCCCGTACGCGCGTTTCAGTTTGGCCATTGTTGGATGGGGCGGTGTCTTTGTCAAATTATACTGTGGGCATATCTTTGGCCTCCCCCCATCCCTTCTCCTACATTGGGGATCAAGCTATGGCCATGCTATGTTCTTCAAAAAGAAGAAAAATTCTCCCAAGAACGAGCCACCCTCCGCACCCCATCCCACATCCCACATCCCACATCCCTCATTTCCAGGCTTCATTTTTTTCTCTGTCTATTCTTGGTGCTTTCTCGTTGCTAGGACAGGGGGATATGTTTCTCTTGCCCCCCCCCCCCCTCTCTCTCTCTCTCTTCTTTCCATTGATGTTATTTGAGAGCATTTATGATATTACGACCTTCGAAATTGCTTGTTTGGCATTTTCTCTGCCTCTGCATCCTCTTTTTTTTTGGGTAGTGGTGATGAGGAGGGGGGGAGGGCTTAGCTGGGCTTGGTTTGGCAAAATATAGACAGCATGCCAAGGGAAAGAGCAACACGGAAGGTGCATATAATATATGAGAGGCGGCGAAGAGAGCATCCACTCATCGCCCATGTACCTCATGCATTTCATGCATTTCGCCCATTGGCAGCGCCCTCACCGCATCGCCAACCATAACGCCCGACAATCAGGCGTGCCCTTTATTTTATCCGACAATTTGCCCGAAATAGAAGAAAATGTTCAGTTGGACATTTATTATTTTTGCTCTCGTTTTCTTCATTTGGGCATTGATAAAGTTCATCAGTGCATCGCGAATGTATTGCATTTTTACATTTTCTCCTCCACAGCCCACTCCTTGGCTGTGATTCGTGGATTCTGGAGAGTCGAGTCGAGAGCATCGCTTTGTGCCTGTGAATGTGTGTGTGTCAAGAAGGCAGGCGTGCTCTGGGATCGTCTTGCCTCGTACGCTCACTCCCTCTCTCGCTTTCTCTCTTTCCCCATTGGCATCGCTCTGTTCCCTAAACGCCTTTAGTTTTTCCGCAAGTTTCTGTTACATCAACATGTTGGCATGCTATCCCTTCCCCTGGGATGCTGTAATGTTTTGCTGCGTGCCATCCAACGTCCAACCACCCACTCTCATATAAATACCCACATCCCCTGCACCTTCATCCCATCCATCACTCACCCAAACCAAAACAATCTCTTCCTTCAACCAAACCAACCCACAAACACACAAACAACAACAATGAAGTCAACCCCCCGCATCCTCGTCCTGGCCTGCCTTGCCGCCCTCATGCTCGTGACCCTCTCGTCGTCCACCGTCGAGGCTCTTCCTACACCTGCTGCTCCCGGTCACCATGGCAACCCTCACCACAAGGGCGACCCTCACCACAAGGGCGTCCCTCACCATAAGGGCGTCCCTCACCACAAGCCCGAGCCCCACCACAAGCCCGAGCCTCACCACAAGCGCGCTATGCCCCACAAGCCCGAGCCCCACCACAAGCCCGAGCCTCACCACAAGCCCGAGCCCCACCACAAGCCCGAGCCTCACCACAAGCCCGAGCCTCACCACAAGCCCGAGCCTCACCACAAGCGCGGTATGCCCCACAAGCCCGAGCCTCACCACAAGGGTGACCCCCACCACAAGGGTGACCCCCACCACAAGGGCAACCCCCACCACAAGGGCAACCCCCACCACAAGGCCGACCCCCACCACAAGGCCGACCCCCACCACAAGACCCAGTAATCAAATTATTTTTATTTCTTAACGCCCTGTCATGTCCATTGCTCCAATAAACAACTTTTTTTTTTCTGGTAATATCATCGTTGCTGGTTTTAAGGCTTTGCTTACAAAGAAAGAAAGAAAACAGAGGAGAGAGGAAGGAGTCATGAAAATGGCAGAGGGTTGGAGTGACATGCAGAGAAGAAAGCAGAAGTGTGTTTCAGAAAGAGCAGTTGCGTGTGATATCACACAAACCACAGAGTGAATTGAAGAAAGAAAATCAAAAAACAGTGGTCTGGAGCCAAGTCGAAATAGTAAACTGCTGTTGGCTGGGCACACCACCAGACACTTTGAACGGACTTCAAAAAAGCATGTGCAGGATTACCCCCACCTTTCCCGTTGTGTCGTGCGACTAAATGTAAAAGTAAAACCGACCGCCAGTCCTCCTTCAAAACATCTTTGAATCACAGAATGGCAAAGTAAAAAAAAAAAAAGGAAGACAGTACGAATGCGCGATTCGGACAAGATTCTCGATGAGTAATCCTGACGAGTCCCAGAATTACATCCGCTTCCTTGGTGCTGGAAATAGAATGGCCCACCGTGCCATCCATCTGGAACACTTTTTCCTTGCGTCCGATATGACCCCTAGTTCATGGTCCTAGACCATAGACGGCCGTGAATGAGAAAAGCTCTAAGGCTGTCGAGACCACCCTACGCCTCCTCTCTACTTGCTGCATATACATCTCTGGCTCGGAACAAACTCCTGAAGCCACTGAGCCTGATCCTGGAGGAAAAAGAAGGCTCGTCCTTGCAAGATCATCCAGGTAGACACTTACGAGCTGCTTTTCCTCCGAAGCGCCTTATCGCACCTGCTCCGCATCGGCAAATGGTATCGAGTATGCTCAGCAAGAATGCGCCCAATGCCGATGTCCTTTCTGGTCCAGTGGAGGCGTCATTTGCCTCCTCCCGCTGTCCTTCCCAGCGGTTTTTTATTCCAGACACTAGACTAATAGGGGAGCGTGGGGGGGGAGAGGAGGGAGGTCAGAAGCTAGAACGGTAAACAACGAAGTACAATGACTGACGGCAAGTGTTATGGAAGTGGAGACGAAAATAATCATTACTGTGACTATTGTGGAATTGGTGGCGTTGTTTTAAGTTTGTCCTAATGCCATTCCTAGCTGGTCACTTTACTCTTTGCTCTAACTCTCTTGTTCCTTTTTAGTCATTACTTTCTTGTATTCCTTCGATAAACAGTGAAGATAGTTAAAAGAAAAACGTATGGTACATGCTTCTGCTCAAATCCCAAAAAAAAAAAATTGTTGTCTTGTCCTGTCCACCTGTTCTGCCAACTATTCCCAGCAAACGTAGTGTAGCCTTGTCAAAGTTCATGATTGTACCATTGTTATTGTTGTATGCCCCAAAAAAATGGCATCTGTAAAATATCGTCCTTGCTTAGCTCGATGCGAATATGCATGGATGTGCGAGGGGTGATTGGTGAGGAGCATGTGCCGTTGAGTGTCTCTCTGTCCCTGAAGGAGGGGAGGTGCACGTGACACCTGCGACACATGATCACAGTTCGAGATTCGGCATACCACGTTACATGGCAACAGCCCTGCAGCGAATTGTTTCCATGCAGGACCCAAACTACAATAACAACAACAATAACAACTATAACAGCACACCAGACCATGATGAACTTGATCGGTATTTCAGCTCTCGGCAATGCGATAGTGCAACTATGAGCCCGATTACATGGTGGAAGCAACATGAAACAACGTTTCCATCCATGGCATTGTTGGCAAGAAGGTATCTCTCACTCCCGGCAGCTTCAGTGGCATCAGAACGGATGTTCAGCACAGCAGGGAACATGGTCACAGAGAAGCGCAACCGTTTAGCCGATGGTGCTGTGAGTGAGTTGTTTTTCAGCAATCTCGCCACAAGATGTTTACGAAGTGCAAAGGAGATGAGGGCGAAGAAATAAAGCACCAACGTTGGTATCTGTTGCATATCCACCTCAAGTCTCGTTATATATTTATACATCGGGAGGCGGCCCTTAATTGGGCCGCATAATCACCCAGTGACCCAGCTTTCTGTTTCACATCGGGAAGCGGCCCTTAATATCATCGCTACTATTGCCATCATCACTCACCTTTGCCATCATCACTTTGCCACCACTCACCCTTTTCATCGCAGCTCTGAACCCATCCCCTTCTGTTCACAGTCACACTTTCACTCCAGATGGGCTGGGCGCATATATCACCCATCGACTATAGGTTGACCGCTTTCTATCTCTATATATACATATATATATATATATATACATGCGATATCATACATATATATATATATATATGTATACCTATATCTAG
>KN042416.1:0-147936 GCA_000739165.1 Podila verticillata NRRL 6337 | reverse complement strand
GAGTGAAAGTGTGACTGTGAACAGAAGAGGGGATGGGTTCAGAGCTTCCTTTTCATCGTCACACGCGTTTTGCCACAAGTCGCACGCCTCCCGCCTCCCCATTCATTGGTACCACTCTCTCATCCTCATCACCTTTGCCTACCCCCACGCTTTTTTCTCTGTCGCCTTTGCCATCACTTCCATATCATTATCACGCGCCTTTTTGCCACCACTCTCACGCCCTTTTCATCACCATACTACCATGCTCAGTCATTGTCATCTGTCTCTTTGCTCTGTTGTCTTTCCTTCATTACTTCCTTTTGTCTTGTTCGCTTAGCACTGCACTCTCCCTTTTGACATCACTCTTTTCTTGTGTCGCTCTCTCCATCTCACTCTTTTAATCCCCCTCCTCCCCTTGCTCTCTCTCACACACACACACATTCTCTCTCTCTTTCTGCTGCCGGTCCACATTAGAGCTACTGCACTCACGCCATAAGGTAAACTATGCGGGCATTCATTACTCATTGCTTCAATTAGAGGGATACATTCACGCGTATGGTTTTTACAACGTGGTGCAAATGAAGACTGAGGTCATCAGGGGGACTCTGAGGATCGGAACCATCACATTATTTCTTCTAGTGATGGTCTTCTTCCCGTCATCCCCTCCCTTCGATCCAATTTCTGCCAGAAGGGAGGAGGTTGACCATGAGCGTCCTGGTGGATCTTCCGTGGGACCTGTTCATTTGGGGCTCCCTGGCAGGGGACGTCAATGAGCTGTGGGTATCCAATCTTTCTCGGAATGTATTTGTGGCGCAAAAGACTGTAGAGGTCATCAGGAGGACTCTGAGGATCGGAACCATCACATTATTTATTCTAGTGATGGTCTTCTTCCCGTCATTTCCTCCCTTCGATCCTATTCCTGCCAGAAGGGAGGAGGTTGACCATGAGCGTCCTGGTGGATCCTCCGTGGGACCTGCTCATTTGGGGCTCCCTGGCAGGGGACGTCAATGAACCATGGGTTTCCAGCTGCTCTACGCCACCTCTATAGAACACCTATACCCGTCTTTTTTTTTTTTGGCTGCGCTTTTTTTTGCTCAAAGAAACAAGATAATAAGCAGCTTCACTTTCATATCCTAGAGACCAGCTGATGGTGTAAAAGTGCGACTGGAGCATTTAAAGCAGCATCACGTTCCTACACCTACGTAAGGTTCTTTCTGTGCCAAAAGAAACATTTCGAATAATGCATATTTAGAAATAAGTTATCATTAAGCAAAAAAAAAAAAAAAAAAAATAGCGGTGAGCTCACGGAAGAGATCAGAATCCTTCAAGAGCAAGAGTTTAGTGGAGCTAGCAAGGGTGTATTCGGCACGAAGAAATCTCCACTTCCATCTCGATAGCCTGGATTTAATCAACAACGAGTTCAAGGTGGTCGTCACGGATAGAGAGAAGAATAAAAGGCAATCACGGGAGAAAACTCGAATTGACAAAGAGACCATGGTCTAATTGCAGCGACAAGCTCCCTTAAGCACCGACAAGTGAACAAGGCATCGATAACGCGCCCTGGAATTCTCCTGCAAGGATTAGAGAAAGAGCCGACATCGAAGGATCAAAAGCAACGTCGCTATGAACGTTTGGCTGCCACAAGCTAGATATTTGGGAAATTTGCATTCAACTCTGCGCCACGTTTTTTTGTTCTCCGAGATTTTTATACACTGCAAGTGTTGGAGGGTGAAGTCATTTTGAGGTTTTGACTCTGGATAGGGCGAAGCATTGTTCGCATGTATGAATGATTGTATGATACTCTAATAAAACTCTCATGGTTTAACAAAAAAGAGGAATGATATTTGAATTGCACGATTCTCCTTTCAATTACCTCTTTTTTCCGCCATTATTAACAAATCTTTTTTATATCTTGCGCCAGATCATCATTGGCACTCTTCACTGGTTTTCGTTGACATGTCACTTGGATCAGTTGGAGAAAGAGATTTGTAGTACTAGTCGAGGCACTCAAGAACAACTCATTTGAGGGTGCTTTGAACTTGAATGGCTACTCGATCGGAGACAATGGAGCTCAGGCACTGTCTGAGGCACTGAACAGGAATTACACTGACTACTTTGTACTTGCAGCACAATTCGATCGGAGACAACGGAGCCCAAGCACCATCTCAAGCACTCCAGATCAATTCGACTCTGACGACTTTGGACTTGCGGCGTAACTCGATCACAGATAAGGGAGCAATGGCACTGTGGGAGATGTCCTGGATCTGCTGTTTGCGTGATGCAATATGATAAACCCCTTAAAAATAAATAAAATCAGCATATCGACAAAACTCTCACAGCACGCGTCTTTGAAATCTAAAGAAACAAGGATTGAAAGAGCCGACATTGCTGAGTTAAAAGCATTGTCTCAATCAACGAGTCGCCGAACCTCAAGTTCTGACAGCTCCCCGCTGACAACTCGTTGAAGTCTGTACAGAAACGAGCCAGTGTACAAAAAGTACCAGTAACAACTCACAGCACCCCTTAAAAACACGAGTGACATAAGAAAAAAGAAGAGATGTTCTTACGAACAAATCTATAGAACAATGGGCTTAATCTCAGCATATCGTAGCAACAAGGCTACTCTACTGCTTACAATACCCTGTTCAATTAAAGTCGTCTGCAATGGATTTATCTCTTCCAATATTTGAAATTAACATTAGCAGGTGCCAAACAAAACCTTTCCGCCTTGCTTGACGGCCCCACGTAGTATAATTCAGGAAACCCCCCGACGGGAGTCTCTATTCGTATTCAACTTGACATCGAAAAAGGGGGTAATCGTCGCGTTCTAGCATGGATTCTGACTTAGAGGCGTTCAGCCATAATTCAACGGATGATAGCTTCAGGCCATTGCCTGCTCAGGCAGGCCCAAATACCAATTATCCGAATGAACGGTTCCTCTCGTACTAAGTTCAGTTACTACTGCAACAACATTTCATCAGTAGGGTAAAACTAACATGTCTCACGACGGTCTAAACCCAGCTCACGTTCCCTATTTGTGGGTGAACAATCCAACACTTACTGAATTCTGCTTCAGTATGATAGGAAGAGCCAACATCGAAGGATCAAAACAATTTATTAGTTATTTCCAATCACCAGCTACCTACTTTCTCTCTTTTGACCCCCTTTTTGCCACAGGGTTAACACAGAGTAATTCCACAGGTTTAATGCGGAACAGCGCTCAAATAGCATGGGGTTCACAGCAGTTATCTAGGAACTAAGTCAACCCCCTTAATGGTTACAAATAAGAGTTGCATATGCTTCGCCCTATCCAGGGTCAGAATCTTAGAACTTTAAAATATTCATTACTTTGCCCATGTCAAGACCATAAAGACATCTCATTCAGGCCAAATTTCACAATTCCCCTCTCTATTTCGCTTCTGTCTTTTGCCATTCTTAAACCTATCCTTTCATTTCTCAGACCGTATAAACATGGGTACCATGCGTGCAATGTCACAAAAGATCAAAGACAACGGAGATCTGGCGCTGGCTGAGGCACTTAAGACCAACTCGACCCTGACCACTTTGAACTTGGGGAACAGATCGATCGGAGACAACGGATGTCTGGCGCTGGCTGAGACACTCAAGACCAACTCGACTCTGACCACTCTGGACTTGGGGAACAGCTCGATCGGAGAAAACGGAGGTCAGGCGCTAGCTGAGGCACTCAAGACCAACTCGACTCTGATCACTTTGAACTTGGAGTTCAACTCGATCGGATGCAATGGATGTCAGGCGCTAGCTGAGGCACTCAAGATCAACTCGACCCTGACCACTTTGAACTTGATCAACACCTCGATCGTAGACACCGGATGTCTGGCGCTGGCTGAGGCACTCAAGGCCAACTCGACTCTGATCACTTTGAACTTGGGGTACAACTCGATCGGAGCCAACGGATGTCTGGCGCTGGCTGAGGCACTCAAGACCAACTCGACTCTGACCACTTTGAACTTGGGGCACAGCTCGATCGGAGACAACGGAGGTCTGACGCTGGCTGAGGTACTCAAGACCAACTCGACTCTGACCACTTTGAACTTGAGCAGCACCGGGATCGGAGACACCGGATGTCAGGCGCTGGCTGAGGCACTTAAGACCAACTCGACTCTGACCACTTTGAACTTGAGGAAAACTTCGATCGGAGACAATGGAGGTCTGGCGCTGGCTGAGGCACTCAAGACCAACTCGACCCTGACCACTTTAAACTTGAGGAAAACTTCGATCGGAGACAATGGAGGTCTAGCGCTGGTTGAGGCACTCAAGACCAACTCAACCCTAATCACTTTGAACTTGGAGCGCAGCAGGATCGGAGACACCGGATATCTGGCGCTGGCTGAGGCACTCAAGACCAGCTCGACTCTGACCACTTTGAACTTGGGGAACACCTCAATCGGAGACAGCGGATGTATGGCGCTGGCTGAGGCACTCAAGACCAACTCGACTCTGACAACTTTGCACTTGGAGCGCAGCTGTATCGGAGACAATGGAGGTCAGGCGCTGGCTGAGGCACTCCAGACCAACTCGATTCTGACCACTTTGAACTTGTTTTACAACTCGATCGGATGCAACGGAGGTCTGGCACTGGCTGAGGTACTCACGACCAACTCGACTCTGACCACTTTGAACTTGGGGAAGAACTCGATCAGAGACTATGGAGGTCTGGCGCTGGCTCAAGCACTCAAGACCAACTCGACTCTGACCACTTTGTCCTTGGAGTACAACAAGATCGGAGAAAACGGAGGTGTGGCGCTGGCTGAGGCACTCAAGACCAACTCGACCCTAACAACTTTGAACTTGAGGAAAACTTCGATCGGATCCAAAGGAGGTCTGGCGCTGGTTGAGGCACTCAAGACCAACTCGACTCTGACAATTTTGAACTTGGAGCGCAGCTGGATCGGAGACAACGGAGGTCTGACGCTGGCTGAAGCACTCAAGACCAACTCGACTTTGACCACTTTGAACTTGGAGCGCAGCAGGATCGGAGACACCGGATGTCTGGCACTGGCTGAGGCACTCAAAACCAACTCGACTCTGACCACTTTGAACTTGAGAAACAACTCGATCAGGATTGAAGGACTTCTGACATTTTCTGAGGCATTCAAAACCAACTCGACTTTGACTACTTTGGACTTGTTTTACAAGGGCATCAATGACACAAAAATAGACATTGAGCTGTATAAGTCACTCCTTAACAACTCGACTCTGACAACTTTGAACTTGGGATGCCAGTCGATTGAAGTCTCTAAGTTGCAGGAACTGTATGAGGCACTCAAGAACAACTCGTCTCTGATCACATTAAACTTGCAGAGTAACTCGATCGAAGATAACGGAGCTCAAGCCTTGGCTGAGGCACTCCAGATCAACTCAACTCTGACCACTTTGTGCTTGCAGAACAACTCGATCGGATGCAGCGGAGTTCAGGCCCTAGCTTTAGCACTCAAGATCAATTCGACTCTGACCACTTTGGACTTGCAGGACAACCCGACTGGGGATATAGGAGCCCAGACTCTGTCTGAGGCACTCAAGACTAATGTAAATCTGACCACTTTGGATTTGCGGTGTAACTCAATTGGGTCCAACGGAGCTCGAGCACTGGCAGAGACACTGAAGATCAACGTAGTCCTGACTTCTTTGTACTTGCAAAACAATTTGATCGGAGACAACGGAGCTCTGGCGCTGTCTGAGGCGCTCAAGACCAATTCGGTTCTGTCCACTTTGGACTTGTGGGGCAACTCGATTGGAGATAACGGAGCTATGGCACTATCTGAGGCACTCAAGACCAACTCGACTCTGACCACGTTGTACTTGCAGAGCAACTCGATCAGATCCAAAGGATGTCAAGCACTGTCTAAAGCGCTCAAGGCCAACTCAACTCTGACCACTTTGAGTTTTTGGAACAACTCGATCGGAGACAATGGAGCTAAGGCCTTGGCTGACGCACTCAAGAGCAACTCCACTCTGGCCATTTTGATCTTGGCTGGTAACTTGATTGGAGACAACGGGGCTCTAGCACTGTCTGAGGCACTCGAGACCAACTCAACTCTGATGACTTTGGAGTTGCAGAACAACTTGATCGGAGACAATGGAATTCAGGCGCTGTGTCAGGTCTCTTTGTCCACAAGGCGTAACATAGAGCATTAGCGCTTTGTCATTTACAATAATAGAGTAGTGACCCACGAGGCTTTTACCAACCTGTAACGTAATATTGGACTAAGAAATTGCTTGAATAGAGGGAGTACCCAAAGCAGTTACAAATATCAGGGGGTTTCAAACCTTGACATTTCGAAGCTTATTTCAAACTTGAAAGGCTTGTAAATATAAAGGCTTTTTTTTTGCCACAAGCCTTAACTCACAAACACGCCGCCTCGAGGGCTAATGTATTTCATATCAGCCTTTTTTTTTCCTAGAGACAAGCCTTTTTTCCAACAAAGGCACTAAAACAGGCCAGAGCTGGAGCCAGGTAGATTACCAGATTTTTTTCTCCTTCTCATAAATTCCCCTTGCCAGCTTGTCTAGCCCCTCCCAGCCTTCTGGGTCCTCTAACCGTTCTTTAGGGGGCTATGTGCAAAAAGTGAGACGAAAACATAAAACTAGAGGGTGGTATGAGAAATACTCTGCAGGAAACCCATGGAATTTTTTTTTTTTTTTTTGGGGGGGGCGAGAATAAGGATCTCATAGGGACGTGGAACTATCTCGCTCCATTTTAAAAATTAGAAGCACCCATCGACATGCCGTACTCTCTCTGGATATGTGTAAACACGCGATCTGGAATGCAGTGCTAGGGAAAAACATGACCATGATCCAGGAGACAGTCAACGGGCAAAGTGGGAACAGCACGACGTGGCAACCAGGCCACTTGGATCGGATTGTTTGCCAGCAACAACGAAGAGGCAAGATATCTCACCGCTCTCCGATCTTTCTTGTCGCGTCTGTCTATAGGTCATGGCACATATATCATAAAAAGGTCTTGAATATTGCACATCAGTCGTTACAGGATTTCCTTTTCTCAAAATGTCTCGCTTACTACTTTTTGAGTTGTGAATCCGAGGAACCATTTCTCACACGTATGTGACTAGTTTCTCTCTGTGAGGATTGCTTTTTTTTAAAGATGGGCGGGGACAAACAAAAAAGAGTTGCTTCCATTGGCCTGGGCATAAGCAAAATCATCCGTGCGCTTCAGTTCACTTTCCACCTTCAATTCACCCATCTATAAAAAAATGAGCATTCATGCTGCCTGGACAACTCAATCAATTCGAGTTTGCGTGTATATGGTAACCATCACGGAGATAGGACTACGAGAGTGAAGGTTGGTTTCGCTTTGCTTATGGACCATAATGCGGGGTCATGGTAACAATAAAAAAAAAAGACATGTGCCTCAGTTAGGCAACACCAGTTTGATCTTCGACTTTACCCGTAACCCTTTATATTGCCAGAGCACTCGCGTCAAGTGGGCGGACCCACTTCGAGATTCGATCCTCGGGATGGTCTCCTTGTGAATATGTGTTGCGCCATATCTCACGTTTGGGCAAAGTATAAACGAGAAAAATCACTACAACACATGCGTTTTTGTTAGTCGCCATTTATTCATGCAATGGTGTTTACCTGTCTTCGTTACTGTGCATTTTTCTCTCTCAGTGCTTGTTCATCTTTGAAGATTGCTATTTCTCTCGCGAATAGTGATGTCCAAGGATGGGGCGCTGCTTTCCGGCATGTTTTCTTCCGGCATGTCTTCTTCTTGTATGCTTCGTTCTTTACGCTGCGGCTTGGTTTTTCTTTCTATCTTCGCTTTCGAGGCTGTAGCGCATCTTTGACGCGTCCCCTTTCCGTCATTGGGGTTCATGCCATCATGGTCATGCCATCTATGGCTCTTGGAAGAAGTGTTCTCCCATGAGTCCCCCATCCCCATCCCCAGGCTTCTCGCCTCCTTTTTTCTTATTGTTGATCTCATTACTTTGGCACTTTCTCTTCGCTAGGACTAGGCAAATAATTATCCCGCCCTCCTCCCGCCTTGAATCTTGGATCGTCGAGTTGTCCCTTTTTTAATGACTTGACTTGGCTTGGCAAAAAAGGTAGAGAAGACCCACTCAACATGTGACAAAAGTACGTATGTTAACATACAAACCTTTCACATTTAATTGCCAGGCTAGAGGAAGTTGGACGTTTGATTGACACGTCGTTCTTTCTTTGTGCATTGATGAAGACTGTTTTCCTCCTTCGATGGGTCCCTTTTTTTGGACGGGGATGCAGAATCCCACGAGACTCTTTTAAGCTGAATAATAGCTTTCTTTTTCTCTCCACGTTCTACCACAGCCCACACCTCCTCTGGGTGCTTTTCATGGACAGTTGACAGCATCTCATTATGTGTGCTTAGAAATCAGGTGCGCTCCATGCTCTTCTTTCCTCGTACGTTCACCTCTTTCCGTCTTCTTGGACACCTTTAGTTTATCCGTGATCTTCTGTATTACACACCATTCGTTTCCCTAGATTAGCATATCTCCCTTCCCTTTAGACGCATCTTTATATTTTTGGATGATATGTCATCCAACCATCCACTTTCGTATAAAAAGCCGACACATCCTCCTTCCAACTCATTTTACTCAAACCAAAAACATCTCTCGATTTCTCATCCTTTTTACTAAACAAAACAAACCGAACCGCACCAAACCAAAACCAAAGCACAAAAACAACAATGAAACCAACCACCCAACACCTCTCTGTCTTGGCCTGGTTCACTACCGTCCTCGTCGTGGCCCTCTTGTCGTCCACCGGGGTCGATGCCCGTCCTCATCTTCCTAAGCGTGGTTCTGACCATGGCGATACTCCTGATGGGTATCCTCCTCATCGGCGTCATTAATCTAGATATTTTTTCTGCATCTTCGGGCCCTGTTCTACCGATTGCCCCGTTCGTCATGAAACCTACAACCCCTCCTATTACCTATGGGTGAGAGGGTGGTAGATATCAATAAACAACTTTGTTTTAGCTATAATATCGCTTTTTTTTTAAGAGAGGAAGAGTGGACACCCGTCATACCCAATGAACGCGTTTCTTTGGTTTCGTATCACAAATGCACTCACGACCAAAAAAAACGCGTAAAGTGTCACAAATGTCTCTCAGCGCCAGGCCAGAAAAGTAATAATGGACTGTTTAGTTTTTTTGGATTTAGGACGTTGGAATTGTGATAGACTACATCCAACCCTAGGCTTCTTAGCTTAACCGCATTGTAGGCGCTCTTTCTTGCATTGATGAAGGTCACTTCCCCTTTGCATGGTACGCTTTTTGTTTGGACCGGGATGCATAAACCTTTTTTTCAATTTTTTTGGTCTACAGTACGGCTTTCTCTCTTCTGGAGTCACTCAACCGTCTTCTCTTTGGACCCTTTTCACGGACACTCGGTAGCATCTCTACTCTCTATTTCTTTTTCTGTGTGTGTATGCGTTGAGAAAATTCATTAATACTAACCCGCCTCTCAACCCATCTCGCTCTCTCTATATCATATGCATAGACACACTCACTACTAACCTTAATTAACCATAAACAAAAAAAAAAAAAAAAAAAAAAAAAAAAAAAAAAAACAATGAAAGCATTTACTCAACGCCTTTACCTAGCCCGGCTCGCCCTGCTGGTCGTGACCTTCTCGTCGTCCACCGTAGATACTCATCTTCAGCGTCTTGGCCATCCTCAAGGTCCTCCTCGTCCTCCCAGTCCGGCTCTCGATCGTGCTACGACCAAGGATCACTGATCAATCTCTTTTCTTGATTTCCCTTGGGGAGGAGGGGAGCCTTGTCGATGAGACTTTTGTCCTTTCATATAAATCCATGTCCTCTTTCCCCAACCCTGAGCACTCCCAGGAACGGGAATAGAACAACCAGTAATCAAAAAAAAAAAATGTTTTCGCTATTGTCATTGTTAGCTTTGAAGGCCCTCTTTTTAGAGAGAGAAAAAGAGAGAGAGAGACAGGAGAGAGAAATAAACAGAAAGATATTCATGTTTGATTTATTTTAAGTATGAAAGATGCTTGGAAGGATCGACAACAAAAACACCTCTGGAGCGATGTTGGATTTCTGGTATGCGATGAAAGACACACCCAAACTCCATGTCGAACAAAAAAAAAAAAAGAAACGGAAACGGAAAGGCATATGCGGAGCAAATAAGAAAACGGACGTCATGAGCAACAAAGAAAAGGTCATTATGAGAGAAAGTGGAAAAAAAATCATTAAAAGGTCGTTAAAAGAACAGGCGTTAAAAAAGAAATACGTGCAACAGAAAAAGGCATCGTCGCCTTCTTTCTTGGCACTTGCGGGCACCCCAACGTATTTTTATCGCCCAAATATACACAGTGTCGGTGGGGGGAGGGAGAGTGTCTTGATCTCCCGAGAACACACGCGGACGAAAAAAAAATCAATTTCGTCCCATTTAGCGCGTCTCCTGCCCCTCAAACACCTCGTTATTCACCTGAATCGCCGGACTCGCGCATCCCCCTGTCGGCAACATCATGGGCGACTGCAAGCTCACCGCACTCGTCGGCTGATCCACCTCCCTCTTTCGGTTCTTTGGAATCACCACCTTCGTCGGGTACACCACTGCCGTCATCTTCTTTTGCTTCTCCTGCGCCGTATCCTGCTTGATACCAAAGTCATCCGAGAACGAGTTCAGCGACGGCAGCTCCAGCACGCTCTTGTCCTGTTGTTGTTGCTGCAGCATCATCAACTGCTGCTGTGAGGGCGTCACGACCTGCACTCCATACGCGCTCGTGAAGCTGCCGCTCCGGCCCGTACGCCCACCTTGCACACTCAGTCCACCCACACTGCCCTTCCGGGCCTGCGCTCCTCCCATCGCCGGCACCTGGTTTGGCGCCATCAGCGACCCAGACCGTGACCGGAAAGGCACCTGCGAATCGTCTTCCTCCTCGGGCGTGTCCGGGTACTCGTCATCCTCTCCCTCCTCGTCCGTGACCAGGTTGGCATCGTTCTCGTCCGTGCTCGTGTTGGACGCTGCATAGTTCTGGCGGTGGAGATGCACGTTATACGGCGAGGCGTGGATGGGTCCCTGACGGGGTGACCCACTGTACGCCGATAGCTGTGGCGAGTGGGGCGAGCCTGCCCAGGGTTGCATGTGTGACGGGTGCAGGCTAGGCGACGGCTGTGGGACCAAGAATCCGGACCCCGAGTTGGCGCGCGAGCGCATGGCCATGGCCATCATGGGCGAAGGGGGCATACTCAGCTCCTGGATCGCGCCCATGCCACCATACCCCTGCATCATGGCACTGTGGCGGGAGGCGCACGACGCGCTCGAGTATCCACGTGGGCGGCCGTAGGTCGGTGTAGGCGGGTTCTCGGCAATCAGACGCTTGCGCAGCACCTCGCCAAACGAGAACTTGACATCCGCGAGGGACTCGCCCTTCTGAGGCAAATGCAGGACGGCGTCCAGGCCAATGAGCAGCTCCTGCTGCAGCAGCGACGAGGCCATGCAGCCAAAGTTCATGGCTGCCGGGTCCGTGGGTGAGTCGAACAACAAGGGCCCCGGTTTACCGTAGATCCGGAAGGCTTCACTGGTGCCCAGCAAGAATTTGGTCCGCTCAATAGCGTTAGGGACTTGGAACATGGCAAAGTGCGAACGGCCCGTGGGGAGCAAATCCTGCAGATCGCGCGCCACCATCGAGGGTGGGGAGGGGCTGCTGAAGAAGCCCTTGCGCGAGGGTGACAGGTTCTCACGCTGCATGACCACATCGCCCTCGAGCTTGATGTTGAGCGATCCTTCCTCATCGGCCTTGTTGTCCTTGGAGGCATTGATCGATGAGCGGCTTGGGCAGACAGCGTAGGCTTGGCTGACGTTGTACATGGAAATAAACGGCTTCTTGGCCTTGGGGTTCTCATAGAAATGGATCTGGCCACGGATCGGGCTCGCCTGCAGGATCTTGCCCTCCTTCTTCTTCTTGGGGCCTTCGCCTCGCTGGTCCGAGACCACGACCCACAGCTTTTGCCACTGGTCGCCCGCCCAGAACTTGACCTTGAGCATTCCCTCGTGCTTGATGGGGCCCTCAATCGTGGCCGCAACCTGGTCACGGAATTTGGGCCGGCGCAAAAGGGTCGAAGTGTAGATCTCCTGCAGTCTCGAACACTCGTAGCACGACAGTCGGATCGCACAAACCCAGTCTTGGCAGTTCTGGCCCACCTCAGGGGGTCCCAGGCTCAGCTGCTGGACAGGCTGGAAAACGGCACGGTTGGCACCCATCCAGTTGACAGTGAACGTACCACCGTTGGGCCCATCCTGCATCTCGACCGTGGCTTCCTCCATGTTCATCTCTTCTGCCACGCCGCCTAGTCCTCCTGCACCGGCCATGGGTGTGATCCTCAGCTTGGGCCCGATCAGCTCGGCATGGTAGGCGGCCCACTGCTGCCCGACCAGCTTATGACCATCCAGACCCAGATCCGATTTTTTCTGCAGCTGTCCGCGCAAGTAGACTTTGCCAAAGTATACATCAAACTGCTTGAGCACCGACTCGGTATCCGAGGTCTGTCCCAAGGGTGCTCCACGGAAACCGGGCGACACACGAGGTGCTGTCAAACTGGCGACTGAGTTTTTGCGGGATCCTGCGCCAGGTAAAGGGAGCGAATTGGTTTTATAAGGTCCCATGGAGGGCGAGTTTCCTGCAGTGAGCAAAGGTCCGTGCTTGGGCGAGGGGGCGCCTGTATTGGGCAGCCAGGGTTGCTGTACAGACAGAGCGCTCATTGGGGATTCGCAGGAAAAGTTGGACGAGGCCAAAGTAAAAGTGGAGGTGGACGAGTTGGAGCGGGTGGTGCGGGGGTCGAGGGAGTGTGTCTGGAGCAGAGGAGTGGTGGCGCCTTTGAGCTTGCCATTAGGTCCTGGAGGCGAGAAGAGAGTGTCGCGAGGTGGAGACGATCCTGTTCCTGTGGGCTGTGCATGACCGGCATGAACAAGTGGTGAGAAAGTGGACGAGGTGGAGGAGGAGTTGGAGTCGGCGCTCGAGGGTGAAGAAGAGTTGATGTCCAGGCCATCGATGGTGGTATCGATTTTCATGTTGTCTGAATCAGAGTCGTCTTGGTGTCCTGAGCCGACGGGGAGTGCAGGCAAGAGTGAGGATCGCTTTGGACTGGTGACAGCGTCCAAAGGATGGATTTGGTCCTTGTTAAGGTGTTTATGGTCCATGTTGGACGACCAGTCTAACATATAATTATTGCAACGAATACGTGATGGCGATGGCGAGATGGTGATGGGGTAGGTTAGCCCAGGTAAAAGGTACGTGCTCAACGTAACGTAAGATTTTAATTCAAGGAGATACAAAGTGGTCGCGTGTGTCATAGTGTGGAAAGCAAAGTAGAAATTGGTTGGGATGGGAGTACTTTACCTTGTGCCATTTCCGTAGCCATGTGTGACGTATATGGATGTGATATGTGTGTGGATGGTAATGAGTTGTTGTGTAGGAGTAATGGTATCGCAAGGCGAAGAAAGGGAAGAACAACCAGAAGTCGTTTGGTTATAAATGCCAAAAAAAAAAGGGGATCGTCGGTTGGAGCAAGGTCCGGATCCGTTACGGACTACTAGAATAAAGAACGGGGGAGTGGGCCTCCTGTTTGATACTGGGTGCCAAGGTACGGGGACTCTTTGGATGAAGCCCCAGGAGACACAAAGGTAGGAGGACGAGGGACGCGGAGGAGTCGTAGGAGGAAGAAGAATAGAGATGAAAGAGGAGAACCAGGGATCGTGCACGGGATTATGTTTGTTGGTGTTTGTTAATGCGCTCGTTCAGAGTGGGTTGCACAGTCCTCTGTTTGGTGTGAGTTGGGGTCGTTACCAAGGAAATTGTAGGGAGGGGAGCGTTAGAAAGAAAAAGTCATCACAATGTGGCCATGGTTTGTGGATGTGGGTGAGAGGCACAAAGGAGAGAGAAGGGAAAGGAACGAGTGGAGAGGAAAGAAGAAAGAAGTGAAGGATGAAAAATTAGAAAGAAGAAACAAAAAAGACCGTTGCTATGCTGTGCCAACCAATCAATGCCTTACTTACCAGACAAGAACGCGAAAGGGATGGGAGATCAGTCAAAGGAACGACCCTCCACCAAAGATGGAAAGGATATGTGCTCGAATAGGACAAGAGAGGACAGAAGCCGAAGGTGAAGCTGCACAATTGAGAATGCTGAATTGAATGCAATGCAAATGGGAGGACTAATGAGTGCGTGAGTGAGTGAGTATGTCTGAGCAGGAAGCCTGTCGAAGGGTGTACTTCGCAGCAAAGAGAGAGTGAGTGGAGTAAAGAGAGTAAATGCAAACTGCGATTATTTTGGCGAAGGAGAGAGAGAAGAAAAAAAGGAGTAAATGGATGGATGCAATGGCTCGTTTTCTATTTGAGCGGGGCCAAGTGTTTATTCTGTCAGAACCAGGACGGAGACAGAGAAGAGCAAGAAACAGCGTATTACAAGAGCGGACGAAAATGCGAGTGGGCTGGATATGAGTATCGATTGAATTGAAAAGAAAGATAAAAAATACATCGAACGGCACAGGACTTGAACACATACGAAAATTAAAATTAATTATTTTCCGATCTGTAAAGAGTGTGGCGAATGTGGTGAGTGTGTCGAGTGTCGAGAGTCGAGTGTGTTGAGAGTTGAGCTGAGTGCTGTTGGTTTCTCGTGGTTGGGCAAACCCTTTTTCTTTTCTTTTTTTTTCTTTTGTTTCCTTCTTTGACGTGGAGACAAACCAGTCCCGCCTTAACATTCTGGATCTGGATCTCTTGTTCAGTATGTGGTTATTGCAAACACACACACACACACACACACACACATGCTCCTGCAACATGTACCCTCCAATCCATTGCCATTGCGAATACGCGCTCAGCTGGATCAAGTTCATGTTACTGTTCTTGATGATGATGGATGAATGGGCGTTCAATCCTTGTTCCTGAGAAACCCTCTCTCGATGGATATTCTTTGTCAAAAGAGGGGGAAGAGGGCTCAGCTCCCACTCTTTCTCGCTTTCACATTCCATTGCCAAACTCGGTGTGAGATTACTCTCTCAGTGCTCTCTGCTCATCACTCTTGCCTTCTCATTCTCGTTCTCCTTCCCGTTCATAGAACCCTACTCTTACATGATCGTGCAATGGTTCGATACATGCAACTCCCTTCCCCCCACACAAACACTAACACAACGCCCAGATCAACACAGGGCTAAAAAGACACTCTCAATCCTCCCAATTTCTTTCACACACTCACAGACACGAGTGCACACGCACCGACGCACAAAGACGAGGAAAAAAAAACCACGGCGTATTTTTAGGCAAACCTCTTGTCCATTTATAC
Organism: Podila verticillata NRRL 6337; assembly: GCA_000739165.1. Taxonomy (NCBI): domain Eukaryota; kingdom Fungi; phylum Mortierellomycota; class Mortierellomycetes; order Mortierellales; family Mortierellaceae; genus Podila; species Podila verticillata. The sequence continues at coordinate 132,610 of KN042416.1, read as the reverse complement.
ACTCACAGACACCAATCAACAATGCTATTCAACGGAAACTCTCTTCAATGGGTTCTCAATGCAATGAAAGAGAGAGAGAGAGAGAGAGAGCGGGAAACGGGACTGCAATGCACATGCAAAGTCTCGTCTCAAAAGACTCCTGCGAGACGCATGATGTTGGCGCCCATAGTCCATGTATAAATAATATGGTTCTCTCTCTCTCGCAAAAACTCTACTCCTTGACGAAAGAATATGTATATCCCTTGATGACAAGGTCTACTCCTACTCCCTCTCTCTCTCTCCCTCTCTCTCTCTCACCCTGTTGGCTCAACAAAGGCCGTTTACACCATTTTTCCATGAGCTCAGGAGTAACATTGTCCATAATTATACATCGCGCTGCCTGGCCTAGCCTGACAATGGGTCACCATTCCTGCCTCCTTTAAATCCCTCTCCGCAGACGATTGTTGACTTTTAATGGCGGCAAAAAAAAAAAAAAAAAAAAAAAAATTGGACGGTTGGAAAGAAAGCGGAACCTCCTTTTTTGCGGAAAGGATGGGAGCGATGGTTTTGCTGGATTATTACCTTTGGTTTTGTTGCTTTGAGAGATGTGTGATAAGGATCTTTGGATGTTCTTGCTTTGTTTGCCGAGAATGGTTTGTTGGAGAAGAGAGCAAAGAAATAAAGAAATGCTATTATGATATTCGATTTAAGATGGTTCAGGACGATCCGTGTTATGTGTGGTTGTGGTTGTGGATGTGGAGATGGATGTCGGCGATGGTGTGGGTGAAGGCGTGTGCGGTACTTGGTGTGTGTGGGTGTTGATAGCGTGAGTATGTGTGGGCAGCAAAGATAACAATTGAGAAGACAAGAAGCAAGAAAGAACCTTGATGGAACAAAGAAAGAAAAGATGAGGGAAGGGCGTAAAAACAACAACAATGAACGGGCCGATGGATAACACGTTTGGCGTCCATCCCACACGCACATACAACCCCCAAGGACCATGCCACCAACCCACCTGAAAAATGTTCGCCCAACTGCACATTGGCACAAATATAACAACAACATGGGAAACTAAAAATAATAAACCCGTCCGTGCCTATTTTCTGCTTTCATATATACAAACAACCCATGCAGGATCTTAGCAGGGACCCGATCTCTCTCTCTCTCTCTCTCTCTCTCTCTCTCTCTCTCTCTCTCTCTCTTTCCAAAGATCACCCACGGCACTATTTGTAGCCATGGGTTCTTGAATTGTCATTTTCCAGGCATTCTGTATCTCACTCGATCCCATAGGAGCCATTTCCATATACAATTGGGGTGGGCTCAAAGGGCGGAGTCCCGGTCCAGTACTTTCGTACAGGGAAAAAATGTCTCGGTACTTTGTTTATGAATCGAATACGAACACCATGAATAGTCCATGGGCTTTTGGCCTCTTTCTACAAATACCCACAGTTAAATTGCAATAAAACCTGCCTGGGACGATCGCCCATTTTTTTTTTTTTGTGGGTTGTCCCCATGAGAGCCGACATGGGTGTCCATAGTAGGGTGACCAACCATTTTATCCACTAGCGTGGGTCTCGGAATTATGACATGTGTGAATGAACGATGGGCATAGCGTGGCATCGACGAGGTGTGCTAAGTTGAACCTCATGGGTCTAGTGGGGGATTTATCCATGACAACCAATGCCCTTATTTCCCAACATGTCATTATACCCACCCTTTTTTCCGTGACAAAATGAGTACCGCACCAGTCGCCGATCCATCCCTCGCCACATCTTGACAAATGCCTTTTTCCATTTTTCGAAAGGCCCATCTCCACACTCCTCACACTCTTTCTCGGTCCACGCCCCAAGGTATGTCACATAGTCACATTGACAGATAGCCTACCTCTATGCAATTCCTTTCACCAAATGGATTCTCTCTCTCTCTCTGGATCTCTGGATCTCTGGATCTCTGGATCTCTGGATCTCTGAGTGAACACTCTTTCTTCTGGGATCGAGTGAGCCATCGGAAAATGAAATAAGTAGGTCAGAAATAGTCGATAAAGAAGAGTTGTGCCTTCTTTTCTTCGCTTCTTGCGGGTATGTGGTTTTAAACACATGTGAGCTCTCCTCCAACACTGGCTCAAAGTTTTTTTGCTGTGGGGAACACTTTTCCAACTCAACTCCACCACTGGGTTGTGGGTGCCTGGGGGACCAGCGAGAGAGAGAGAGAATACGCCCATCCACACGAGTAGTCATAAAGAGGGCTCACGGTGTGCGAAACAGGTTTTCTTTGAACATCCGCCTTTGTTCTCTCTCGCTTCGTCTTCTCTGTAGCCCGCCTGGGTGGTTTTGGCTTTTGTGCCTAGGGGTAGGCTATGGTAGACATGTGTCCAGATATGCCTCCGGAGCAAATTGGTGGTCAAAACAAGTGCGTTATTCGTTGCTTGGCCAGGAGAGAAGGAGAGAGAGAGAGAGAGAAAAGAGTAATTAGCTGTGCATACACGCGCAATATGTGGTTCGAAGCATCACTCTGCACCAGTCCGTAGTCGTATTTGACCCTTGGCCAATGCTGGTTCGAGGATTCAGGCCCAAAGGGCAGCAGGCATGCGCAATTGGACTAGGATCGTTTTATCTTATCTTTGACTCCCTTTTTTCTTTTTGTCTCTTTGTAATAAAACGATGACAGGACCCCATCTTTGGTTCTTTTTATACACTCGCACTGTCTCTTCCCTTTCATCATAAATGTGCCAGGGCCCTCTTCTCATTGGCCATGTCTCCTCCCGCTCTGTCCATTTCGCCCATTTTTTATTTTTTTATTTTTTTATTTTTCTTATGTTTTGCTGCAGAGAGAGAGGGTGCAACGAATGAGGCGAGCACATTGGAACATGGCGAATATGACAAAAACAATAACAGTAAACAACAAAAAAAACTTTTTCAGGTCCGAAGTGGGGAGAAGTGAGGGAATGGATGGATCAGGCCCAATCTTGGCCTTGGTCAGTGCTATTATTGCTTTTCTTTCGGCTTTTTTTTTCTTTTCTTTTTCTTTTCTTGCTTGCTTTGCACTTTTTTCCACCGTCCTCGACTTCCATCCTCCGCCTTCGCCCCATTGGAAAGCTGCAAACCTGTCGTTGCGTTTGGTCCTTCTTCTCCCCTTCACTTCCTTGTTCCTCGCCTCGACCCACCGTCCCTGACTTGGTATGAAAGACACACACCGATTTGGTCGTTGTTCGTCTTCGACTTTTCTCTTCTTTTCATTTCCTTCGTCGTGTTCCTGAGATGTTACTGACCATGGCTCTTTGTCTGTGTCTCCCCTTTTGTTGCACCATCCGTGCACCTTCCAGCACAGACACTTTTTAACACAAAGGACACAAAGGAAACAAAGGAAACAAAGGAACAAAAAAAATGCCTGCATTGGTCCTGCCCTCCCTCGACGAACTCGAGACCATGGTTGCACCAACACCTTTCCTCGCCAAGAAACAAGCCAACAATATCAACAGCAAGCTCAATGACATTGTGTTCGCCATCCCCGAGCTGTGTGATCTCATTGCCCCTCATCTCTCGCTCCATGACCTTGCCATCACTGTTCGAGTCTCATCGCAATGGTACCAAAACTTTGTCCGCCATCTCTGGAAGACAGTCACCGTGGCCAACCCAGCCTCTTTGCCCATCCTCGCTTTACTCCCTGAGCTGGGCCACCACATCCGCACCCTCAACTGGGCCAACCTGACCCCGCACTGGAACATGAGGCAAGCCCTCGCGGGAATCGATCTTTCCTCCCTCGCCCTGCGACGCCTGCAAATCGTCAACTGCCAGACCCTCCAAGGTCCCATTCTCGAGCAATTGATATCTTCCTCTCAACAACTGGACAGCTTACGGATGCACAACATTGGCAAGGTCCAAGGAAACATCCTCCGGATCGCTGCCACACTGCCCCAGCTGCAGCAGTTGACCCTGGTGATGGATGAAGATACCTGCCACAAGCGATCACAGCCAGTCACTCCAGCTGAGCCAGAGCAAAGCCCAGGCGGACTTGAATTTATTGAGGACGATACCACACTGGAGATCACCTCGGCTGATTCGCTGCCAGAGCTTATGGACGCCTGCCCCCGACTGCACACGATTGAGCTCATCGGAATCCCCTCAGTGGCACTACCCAAAGATGATGGCGATCATAAAGAACAAAATGTCGATGAGGAGGATCTTCTTGAGGGCAAAAGGAGCCTGGAATTCCTCACCCCCATGCGCTACCTCACCTCGATCAACTTGCACTCAACCGCCATCTCAGGCTCGACTCTCTCATCTCTCTTGAACCGCTGCACTCGTCTCGCCAAGCTCGATCTGAGCCAGACCACCCCGTTGTTCATCACCGGCCTCCACCTTGACGCCTCCACCACCTTGCCCGACCTCGAGACCCTGATGCTGTCTGGATGCCACTTTCTGGACGGCCACGGATTCAAGGAGCTTTTCTGCGCTACCCGCCAAGTCCTTACTCTGGAGCTATCCGACACCAACATTGACAACTCTGGACTCGCCGCGCTGGGACGGTACTGTTCCAAAGTGTTGGATCTGGGCCTCAACAACTGCCACCAAATCACGGACCAGGGCGTGCGCGACCTCCTGAGCTACCCGCCCACCAACAACAACAACAACAACAACAACATGGCTGTAGAAACAACAAAAGAAGAAGAAGAGCCCTACCGCAATTATACCCTCCACACCCTCACGATCTCAAACTGCTCGGAACTGACGGGCCAAGGGATCCAGCATGTGTTGACGACCTGTGCGGCGCTCCGGAGCTTGGCCTTCCAGCAGCCCGAGATTGGGCCTGAGAGTATGTTCCCGCACGTGCTCCAGAACGACGACGACGATGATAATGATGAAGAAGGAGCTCAGGAGAATAACAATACGTTAACAACGAATGAGGAAGCCAGTACGACCGAGTATGGATCCACCACAACTGACTCTTGGGCGTGCCACAAGACGCTGGAACTCCTGCAGATCAAGCGCCTCAATACTGTCAACCCGCTCCAGCGCCAGTACCTCAATGCCCGCTTGCGTGAGCTGACCCAGCTGCGGGTGCTGCATATCGGCGGGCGGCAGCTGGAGCTGCGTGTGCTGGACGGGCTGGGCCACCGGCTCGAGCACCTGTACGTCGACCAGCTGGCGCGGGAGGTGGATCTGGCGGACGTGCAGTGGCTCGTGGACCATACGCCAAATCTGACGAGGCTGTGGTGCCGACAGCTGATCAGGCACTCGGAGCCGTGGAAGGTGCTGCGGGCAAGGAAGGGGCTGAAGCTGTGGTAGAGAAGAAGAAGAAGAAGAAAGAAGGAGAGGAAGTACAAAGTTGGCGTCAACAAGGCGGAAGAATAATATATTATCAGGGGGGGGCAAATGACCATGTCTTCCCCCTACTCCACTCTCCACTCTCCACTCTAGTTTTATTTTCATATCATAGACACTATCTATTCATCACACATACCAACTCTAGTTTTCTAATACCATTCAAAAAATAATAATACTAATACTTATCATTGCACTTTCCTACCATTGATGGTTTCTCTGGGGAGGAGGGGAAAAGGTATGTACATCATAGCGTGTAGCATGATCATGGTGTTGGCTACAATGCCCGTCTAAACCCCACTTCGACTTGAAAAAACCTAAAAATATCCAAGGATGGTCATTTGTGTAACTCACGCTTGTGGTTGCGGAAAAAAAAAAAAAAAAAAAAAAAAAAAAAAAAAAAGACCATGGAGGGGGGGTGCATGGATGAGAAGAAGAAGCAGAAGAAGAAAAGGAAAAGGGTACTTACTGCCTTTTGAGTTTTGGGAAGGAACCATGGACACAAGCAAACACGAGAAACACAAGACAAAGCAACGAGGGGTCCTAAGTGAGCACAACGAAGCCTAGGAGGAAGAAGAGTTGTGTCTGGATCGAAGGTATCTCCCCACATGGACGGATCAGATGGGAAGGAAAACGTGGGCAGATCCTTTCCAGGGGGGATGAGGAGGGGGTATGACGACAATCAGGGGAAGAGAGAGAGAGAGAGGAGAGCGGGAGATTGATTCCCGGAGGGTGATCCGTCCAACGCTACGTAGGACGATGTGTGTGATCGCAATAGGAGAAGAGAGAAACGAGAGATGGGATGGAGGCGAGGGGGAAGAAGGGCTCACCACCCGTAGAGTTGAGGCACTGTACTTTGTGAACGGAGGACAGGACAGGGAGAGATGCACATCACCAAAAGTACATGTTCACACACACAGCATAACTGAACATGCTCACTCTCTGTGGGAAAGTGTCATTGATCTTTTCTTTGTTTGTGGCTGTCGATGACCAGAGAGACATTTCGGAGACAGAGATGGACACACACCCTATCGCCTCCTCAAAACAGATCTACTTCCTTTCTTTCTTCCCTTCTCTTTCTCGATCTGACATTGGACAACATTCGTCATTGTCATCGTCATTGTCATCCCCAAACAAGATAGCCTTTCTTTTCTTACCCCAAAAAAGACGTCCCTTCGTCATGTGGGCTTGGTTCTGCGGGGGTGTGCAAGACACCCACAAGGAACAAGGAACAAGGAACAGAGCTAAAGCAAAATAAAAAACAATCGTATCTGACTCTCCATGCTTCCCTTCATTTTTTGTGCGACGGCGTGGCAACAAAAAGAAACACGCTTTTGAAGGAGTGTTGGTTTAGCTTTGCCCTTGCTCATTGCTTCGCTCAATGAACACAACATACAAACAAGAAAAAAAAAAAAGGAAAAAAAACGCAAACAAACCATCGCCCTCATCCACACTCACACCCGCATCCGCACTCCCAAGGGATCTCTCAATTGGCCTCAATTGGCTTCCAGGGGCGGCAATGTGTCTCTCTATGTTGTGGGAGCATAGTCATGCAAGATATATTGTCCGTTACTTTCCTACTTTGAGTGCAGGAAAGCAGGAGTGAACATGGTTCCAACGGGTTCGGTCCTGTGGCCTTTTCTTTTTTTTTTTTTTTTTTTTTTTTGCATGGAATGTATTCTCCTTACTCCCTAGTCCAGTACTCTCTGCACCATGTAAACAAGTACCATGCATCCCTCAACATCGCTTCCTCTCTTTTGTTTGTCAGTCATTGTGTGTGTGCGTGTGTGTGTGTGTGATGGTGCCATCATCTTTCTGTATACCATACTCATGCTGACTCTCACCCCCCTGTCTCCCTCTCTGTCACCACTCCCTATACTCAATATAGTGAAAGACAAGGATAGATACACAAAGCAAAGCAAGCAAAGCAAACGCCTCGTCCTTTCCCTCCCTTCTCGCCCTTCTCCTCAGGCCTCTTCGTCGTCCGTCTTTCTCACTTCCCCAAATCTCAAAATGCATCTCTCCAACGCCCCAATAGGTAAGGTACAGGGGACAACGAAAGATATTGGATCCTGGAAATTGTTTGTTGGACAACGGAGTAAAGAGCAAATCCTTCTTGTTTGTTTATGTTTTTTTGCTTGTCACCATGGTCCCTTTCATAGCCTTGATTGGCAATGCAAGAAGAAAACAAAACAGAAAAAGACAATGAAAAAACGAGCGAGTCATGCTTTTTTCTTCTCCTTGTGTCCCTTGTTGTTCCTTGTTCCTCGTTCCTCGAGAAATGCATCGACAACCATGCAAAAATAAGGCATAAAGGCATTATTCCTTGTTCTGTCTGTTCTGTAAGGGCGGATGAGATAAAACGAGGGAAATGAAATAGAGACGTAGGCCAGACTTGGTCCTCCTCCGAATGCCTCTCTTTAGACCATCGTCCTTGCCATGGGCATTATGGCACTAAAAAAAGTGCCCTAAACAAGCAAGACGACAAAGAGAGACAAGAGAGACATCACGGACATGTGTTGCGATGCGTTCTTTTGCAAGAAAATGAATAAAATTATGCCCATGACAATTGCTCCCATGGTCAATACGAGGTTGAGAGTGTACTACCTAGAGTACCATTGGACCACGGACAGACAGACAGACAGACAGGGCAGGCATATGGAGGGAAATTGGGTCCCATAGTCCCACAATCGCAATCATGCTGTTGAAACTGCAAAAGAGCTCATGATCTCTGTGTATTGCACTGAATACGAGGTCCTTTTTGTGTGTTCCGGTCCATCGTCGCATTATCTCTTTCGTTGTATTAGTATTTGTATTTGCTTCTTCTTTTCCATCTCTTTCTTTTCTTCTTTTCGTTATTTCTCAATCCACCCTTTGCCATAGACACCCTTTTGTACTTTCTTCTTTTTCCTCTTTCTCTTTCCCTTTCCCCCTCTGTCTCCGATCGCCCTTCTTCTCTTCCCTTGGCCTGCTCTTTCACAACGAGGACAGCACACCATTGTATCACAGATATTCTCATTAATAACGGTGAGTGCAAGGAACCCTTCTACATCGTTAGCTCTTCTGCCGACATGTCTCTTCTTCTTCTCTGCTCTTGATGTCCATATCCATGTCAACGTTCATTGTCTCCATGTCTCCATGTCTCCATGGTTGCCCTGATATCCATGGCCATCTCCATCTCCATCTCCATAGTGCCTTCTCTTCTCTTTGTCATCATCCTACTCAAAACAATAAACTCCCGCGCTTACATATGATGAACATGTGTGTTCCCATGCCAAATATCCCAGGCCACCCAACCCAAACTAACCATCTCCTTTTATTTTCTTACCGTCCATTTCATCCATCCATTCTTCCTCTTCTTCCTTCTATTTCTTCTCCCATGGGACACTCCTGCTTTTTTTTTCTTTTTTCTTGTTTCTCTTTTTTTCTTTCTCCTCTTCTTGCTCTTCTTCTTCCTCCGCTCTTCTTTTTTCTCTTTTTTTCTACTCCACAATAGATATACCCAACCACCTACATACGAAACACCCCGCCGAGAACAAACAAACAAATAACAGAAAAGAGACAAGGAACCACACGCATCATCCCCCAACATACACACCCACCCACCACACACAACAACACCACTTTTCGTCCGCATCGCATTTATCTATTCTCTTTGACACTTTGCACATACAACGACACATATCACATCGTCGGCTCTCCCTCTCACGCATTCGCTCTACTCCTCACATAGATAGTAGTGCTCTTTCTGCCCATCAACTTGCTCATAGTCGTAGTGTGTTTGCTCTCTTTGCTTTGGCATCCATCTTGTCCTTCTCCGCCTCTCAATCCTCTATTATTAATTCCTCGACACTGCTCTTCCCTGACTGTTTTCTTGTTGTTCGCACCCCACACACACCTCCTCGTATAGCCATACCATCGTTACTATATATCGAGCCTCATTACCCTCCTCTCCCCAGTTCCCAGTTTTCATACCTTTGGATTGATGGGTGGTCCAATTATCGCCTTCATCCAACGCTCCCTCCTCACCAGCTTCTCGCTGCGTTCCTCCACCACGTCGTTTCGGTCCTAGTCAATTAGCGATAACTTGGCCCCTATCCTCCCCAACAACCAACCTAGAGACAACCGTCCCTATAGCCACTAAACAAAACAAAACAAAAGCTAGACCGATAGACATACGCCATTCGAAGGAGAGAGAGAGAGACCTGTTCCATCCTACCATATCAGGAACGATAGAGATCGATCAAAGGAAGCATTTCATATCTCTTTCCTTTTGTGCCCAGGTATCCATCCCATCCCATCCATCCTATCCTTCCATCCTCCAGTGCCCTCAGCTCCTACTTTTCTTCTCAAGATATGGCATATGTTCCAGTATAGAAACACATGAAGAGAGCAAGAAAATAAGGCAAAAGAAAGACCTTTGCCTTTCATTTTACTTCCTCGTCTCCATCTACATTCACTCCTATCCCTGTCTCTTCATTTCTTTCCCATGAATACCTTTGGTGCGCAAACCATAACCCAAAGAAGCTGACCATCGCTCTTCCATTTGTTCTTTCTTTCTAGATACAATTGTTTAACGCCCAACTCCCACGTTTGTTCTCCTCGCTTACGACAAACACATACACACACACAACCTCATATGTTGGTGTGCCTCAAATCAACGACAACCCTGACATGCCTCGCCCGAAATTGACCACTCTTGACCAACCTACTTATCCAACACCTTCAACCTCACCTGCTTCACCTCGATCAACCCCCTCTACAACATCCAAACCACGTCTTGGCCAATCAATCCTGGGCCAGCTCCTCGCCTCACACAAGGGACGTGATCACTATACATTAGCCAACGATGCCACCTTGTCCCTGGAGACTATTCGACCCAAGGAGCAACGGCGATCCGCCCTGCCGGCTGGCTGGGCCTTTGGTTTCTCAAGGACAACCACAATCCCGTCGTCATCGACCTTGAACACTGTTGCGCCAGCTTTAAGTGCGATTAGTATGGCGAACAGGAAAGGCAAGGATCCAGATCACTACCAGACAGTGCTCCCTTCCGCTTGGCTCGAAAAGATCCTGGCAGGACTTTCCAAGTCAAGGGCAGAAGTACCGCCCCATTATGCAACACTGCCTAGAGATGCATTTCCAACATCGACATCATCGCCACGATCGGTGCTATCGCTGTTTGACAACAAGGGCAAGTCGCCTCGACCCTCCAAGGATACGACGACAAAGCCATCACCCAAATCGAAACGATGGTCCGATCGACCAACCCCTTCATTCGCCAAACCAGGAACTTTGTCATCACCTGTAGAAGCACTTTTAAAACCAGGAAGACCAGAGCCTCCTCACAAGATGGTGCGGAGGAGCTCGGCGTGCGAGTTGGCGCTGGGTGAGGATGCACGGGAGCTCTTTCAGCAGAACCGGCCCAAGACGTTGTCGTCGGCTGTGATCTCGTCTACGATTGTCAAGAGTCAACAAGGAGTGGAGCCAGAAAAAGGATCAACCTCCGGATCAACGGCCTCCACATCGTCATCCTCTTCTTCCTCTTCGTCGTCGTCGTCTACTTCGATGGAGAACTCAGAGGCGCCATCCATCGCTTCAGGATCAGTCTCGGGAACACCACCAACAACGACTGTCACGAGAGGACGGTTCACGATCGAGTCATCGTCGTCAACACCGTTAGCAAGCCCAATAGCTAGGACCAGGACTTTGAGCACAGCGTCCACATCGTCATGTCCCATGGCCCCAGTTACGTCGTTCTCTTCGTCTTCACATCTCGAGCCGCCTAGCTTCACCCCCGGAACTTCAGGAGGATCTCGACATATGCTCCCCCAACCCACCATCTCTCTTTCACCTTCACCTCTCTCGTTCTCGCTCCCTTCGTCATCCGCGCCTGTCCGATCGTCGCCTATTTCACGGTCCTTCTCCGTCCCTTCCAACGCCCCACCTCCGTCTAATGGATCAACTTCGTCTTCGTCTTCATCTTGTTCAAACCCGATCTCGATCCCTCGTACTACCAAATCGAACCATCAGCGGACCCACTCCAACTCATCGGTGCAGTCGAGTGGAAGCGCATCGTCCTCCCGTCGATCTCAGATCATTATCCCAGCCAATCCAGCCGCATTCCAGTTTGCATCGTTCTCGTCCATGGCATCAGCTTCCTCGTCGTCTTCATCGGGAGCAGGAAACGTCTCTGCTTTACCCAAGCCACAAGTCAAGCGAGCCAACTCGTCCCACAACAACAACTTTCGGAACCTATCGATTCATGTGCTTGGCAAGGATACGGACGATGAAGAAGATACTGAGCCAGGACCGGAATCGGATAATAGTCAAGTGTTTCATCTCGAGCCTTCCTCAGTGCATCCTTTGGACCATCCAGTGATGTCAAGAGCGAATACTTCACCGCCTTTGCACCAACACCAGACCATGAACCGAGTGCATCCTCAACAGCCCCATGTCCACGTCCATGGCGACGCTATTTCTTCTTCTTCGATGACGAGGTGTGGCAGTTTCTGCTGCAGCAGTGGTCGATCGAGTCTGAACAGTCTCAGCAGCTTTGGTGCCGAGATGCCGACCAGCGTGGAGTATGGCCCTGCGTGCCACGCTGGATACTTTCGTCAGCGGTCCCTGTCGACGACCCATCTGGATACATCCTTGTACAACAACACCAAAAACAATGCTGGAGGAGAGAGCTCTGTCCCAGTTCCCATTCCTATTTCGTCTCATCACCACTCCCACTTGCAGCCTCGCCATTCGTCTTCGTGGAGTGACCGACCTGGTCGGCGGACCCATGGATCGTTGTCGCACGACGCTCCAAGCCATTTGCATCACCTGCATTTGCACAATCGCAGCAGTACGCCCACTCTTGGCCGTGGCCACGAGTCGAGTTCTTTGAGAGGGTCGTTTGGCGAGACGAGCGATGTTGTGATGGTCAAGAAGAGTGCGACCGGACGGATGTTTACAGTTGAGCGCACGATCCCGGTGAGTCCGACAGGGTGCAGCCGGTTCATTGTCGTGTCAGCCGAGGAAGAAGCAGCGACAGCGGCAGCGGCAAACGGAGGTGGATCGAGATCACATACACCCGTGTCATCCACGCCCACACAATAACCCGACAGACCAACAAAAACTTATATAGAAAAACTTCACTTTGTGTATACCCACCGTTCCAAACCCCCTTGTACTGTAAATAAAACAACGTATCTTCCGAATAACCAAGGACAAGCAAGCGAGCATCACCAGACCCCATAGCTCGGATCCAGATCCTCTGATATGAGCTCCTCTCACCGTGCGTATTCGTTATCGCCTTCGCCTCGGTCCTGGGACATCTTGAACAGTGTTCTCAGCATGGAGCTGGACACAATATGAATGTCCACGGTTTATGGAAGGCAGGAAATTTCGACCAGAATCAATGCTTCACGAAACTATTCAAGCGCGACTTCGGATCCGTGGAAATCTTGCCTCCTTTTGCGGAGACTACCCATATCATGAGGCTCCAATGTGGCGTTCGTGACCCAGGATGTACCAAGTGCTGCAAACCATTCAGGGTCGATATATGCCTGAGCTGATGATTGCTGGAGTAGCGGATGGTATGGAAATGATGCTGGTGACCGACTTTGTTAGGACTGACGTCAGCCAGGAGCGTTTGCCACAAGCCAATTGGGACACTGAATTGATTTGCGCGACATGTGAATATATTTGAGGGCTTGAAAGCGCTACACTTCCTGTCGGCAGTTCATGCAAGGCTTGGTAACGCAGTTTTTTATTTATTTATTTTTTTCTCGCTTTCATAAATTTTATTCTTGAGGGTGTCGATATGGCAGTTTTGTATGCAGTATTTCTTTGTTGCCAAGAGGGAGTTGGATTGTTGGGCAGTACGAACTTTTTGACCACTCATACCACTTTCTGGAACCAATCTGCAGGCAGAGCTACCACTCACAGTGCATGCCAGAGGCATGAGAGAATGACGGGATTGACAATGACCGATTTTCCAAGAACTAAGAGAAAACAGTGGGAGAGGATGTTAGTACTGCTCTGAATCTTGGCAAGTAGGGTATCCAGGTATGAGACCGGGTATCCAAGGTAGATGAGCGGGTCATGTGATTCCCTGTCATGCCACTGCCCTCGCTTTGTAGTTGATCTTGCTGTTGGATGCTGCATGGTAGATTCCAAGAATAACTTTGGTCTGAAGCCATTCCTGTTTGTTATTGAGGAATAGGAGCACATCGTCTGCATTGGCCTTGAGAACGAGTGGAAAGCGTAGCCCAAACCTTAAAATAAACATGTAGATACGGAGACAAAAAAGAGGGGATGATGGCGGCTTCGGGCCATTGCCTGCTCAGGCAAGCCCAAATACCAATTATCCGAATGAACGGTTCCTCTCGTACTAAGTTCAATTACTATTGCAACTACATTTCATCAGTAGGGTAAAACTAACCTGTCTCACGACGGTCTAAACCCAGCTCACGTACCCTATAAGTGGGTGAACAATCCAACGCTTACTAAATTCTGCTTCAGTATGATAGGAAGAACCGACATCGAAGGATCAAAAAGCAACGTCGCTATGAACGCTTGGCTGCCACAAGCCTGCTATCATCTACATCTACGCCATTGAGATTCGTTGTATATGTAGCTTCTTTCTTGGATTGTGTGGGATACAACAATGCGTAATGAAGAAACTAAACTTTTAGAAAGAAGACTGATAAGGATGTGGGCATTCTTCGTTCAACGTTAAAAATGCGTCAACGCTTCTTTCAACTTACCAATAGTATTGAGCCCACGTAGAATGAGATGGAACAAGCAGACCTAGAAAAGACAAGCATTCTTAAACCATTATTACATATTTCGAACAAACGTGAAGTACAGGCCGATTGCATTAACATCAAGTCTGTGTAAACAATGCGAAACCTACGGCGTCCCTGAGCTCTTCGTCCAACATTTGAACACTTGCAGCAAAGCCGCGAGAGGTCAATTCCAAAAGTTGGTAGAGTCGCTCCCGAGTCTTGTCATTACTGTGGCCATAGTTTGGCTTCAGCGAGAGTTTATACTGCACCAAGGCTACAACCTCTGACGGTCGAAAAAGAGAAGGTAGAATGATGGAAGCCATTATCGAATGTGCGAGAATGAGAGAAGTACAGATGTCAACACGTTTGCAGTTGTAGGGGAACCAGGAAGGGGACAGGTACGGATACTGTAAAAGGAGAAGGAGAGAGAGAGGGTGAGGGACAAATGGAAGGAGAGAGAGAGCGAGAGAACAGAGAGAGCCAGGGTGAGGGACAGATAAATGAGAAAGCGAGGGTGAGGGACAAATGGAAGAAAGAGAGATCTGAACGAGAGAAGAGAAGAACCATGGACACTCGATCAAAAAGAGGGGGAGATAATTATTATTAGCATAGGAAGAATCCTGACACTAAGGGACGCGAAAGCAGTCAGCGTAAGCATGTCACGATCAAAGCGTAAAAAATAATTATCTCCCCCTCTTTTTAGTCGGGTCTCCATGGTTCTTCTCTTCTCTCGCTCAGATCTCTCTTTCTTCTTCCATTTGTCCCTCACCCTCTCTCTCTCTCTCTTCTCTAGCTCATTTTCCTTCTCCTTCCATCTGTCCTTCACGCTCGCTCTCTCTCTTTTTCCTTCTACAGTATCCGTACCTGTCCCCTTCCTGGTTCCCCTACAACTGCAAACGTGTTGACATCTATACTTCTCTCATTCTCGCACATTCGATAATGGCTTCCATCATTCTACCTTCTCTTTTTCGACCGTCAGAGGTTGTAGCCTTGGTGCAGTATAAACTCTCGCTGAAGCCAAACTATGGCCACAGTAATGACAAGACTCGGGAGCGACTCTACCAACTTTTGGAATTGACCTCTCGCGGCTTTGCTGCAAGTGTTCAAATGTTGGATGAAGAGCTTAGGGATGCTGTAGGTTTCGCATTGTTTACACAGACTTGGTGTTAATGTAATCGGCCTGTACTTCACGTTTGTTCGAAATATGTAATAATGGTTTAAGAATGCTTGTCTTTTCTAGGTCTGCTTGTTCTATCTCATTCTACGTGGGCTCGATACTATTGGTAAGTTGAAAGAGGCGTTGACGCATTTTTAACGTTGAACAAAGAATGCCCACATCCTTATTCCCTTTTACCTTTTAATAGAGGATGACATGACCCTTGGACTGGATACAAAAATTCCATATCTGAAAACTTTCCACGAGCGCATTCATGAGGAGGGATGGAACTTCACTAAAAGTATGTGAAATGAGTGTAGTCATTCGAACTGATGTTCATACAACACTAAGGATGAATACTCATCTAGTTCTTTTGCTTTCTTCATTGCTCAAAAGGCGGTCCCAATGAAAAAGACCGTCAGTTACTTGTCGAGTTTGACAAAGTCATTGGGTCATTCTTGCAATTGGATCCTACCCATCAAGCAATCATTACCGATAGCATTAGATGTATGGGCGAAGGCATGGCCCATTACATCACTGCAGGAATTAATATAGAGACAATCACCGATTATGAGGAGTATGGCCGTATCGCTTCTGGTATTATCATACAAGGATTGGTTGATATCTTTAGTCTATACGGCTATGTATGTAAGTCTTCAAGAAAACGTGATACTCAAGCCACTTCGTTATAAGTATAGGCGTTGAGTTCTGACTAAGCGCCTTGTGGTATGTTGTGATATGATAGATCCTATGCTGGCCAAGAGAAAGGATTTGTCCAAGTCGATGGGCATCTTCTTTCAAAAAATCAACATCATAACCGACTATTTGGTAGACTTCCGTGAGAAGCGATTCTTCTGGCCGAAGGAAATCTGGGGAGAGTACTGCGAAAAGTTTGAAGACCTTATCAACCCCGAAAACAAGGACCAAGCCTTGCAGTGCCTGACACATATGGTCCTCGATGCGATGAGACACATTGAGGCGGTTCTTGAGTTCCTCAGTATGGTTAAGAACCCATCTTGCTTCAAAGCTGGTGCACTTCCTCAGGTTGTGAGTATTGCGACTCTGAGCATGCTATGTGGCAACTATAAGTTATTCACCCATGAGGATCTCAAAATACGCAAGGGCGAAGCAGTTTGGTTGATGAAGGAGTCCAACAACATTGCCACTGTTGCAGCCATTTTCAGAATGTATACCGAACGGATCAACAACAAAGTCAGCCCCTCGGACCCACATTTTGAGGAGATTGGTATTACCTGTAGCGAAATTGAGCGGATCTGTGAGAGCAAGTACCCTGCGTCGAAGGCGGAGTTGAAGCGCCTTCAGGCTGGAGTGATGGCAGGCCCAGTGGGGAATGTGATAACTGCAGCGGCACTCGTTGCAGGAGCCGTCGCTCTCACGCAAACCGTCGTTTTTTAGCAGGTAAAAATTGTATGAACCTCATGAGAGGATGCAGAAGTTATAAAAGAAAAACTGAAAAACGTAATGTCTGTAACGTCCGAGACGTATTTTTTCATTATTTTATTCACTAGACCTATACTATCTACCCTATACTGGACTTCGCACTTAACCTACATAACTGTCATAGGAGCGGTCTCGCTAGTATGTAATCTAGCACCGCTCCTCACGGATTACAATAAACCTTCTTGGTCTTGTTGACTTACCAGGCTTGCTAGTGCATAGACTTGATGAGGCGCCACCTGTCACATACTCGGCTAGTTCCAATCTAAGAAAACCGTTCCTGGCGAATCCTGTTGGCTGACGACTCTGACAAGGTTGCTGATATTTGTTTGCTGACTGCTCATATCCTACAGTATCATCGAATCTCCTTGTGGCAGTTCGCGGTGGAAGATAACAGGAACGGAGGGACAATCGACGAATGAGAAGGGAAGAAAAAAAGATGTATTTCAAGGGTTTCCATGAGCACACACATAATATCTGTGTGCTCACCTAATATTCGTTAACTAAAATTAAGGGTAATTCTGGGTGCTAGAAGCACGATCCAGCACCCTCCTACCTCATGTCACCCTAGGTATCGCGCTGTCGAGCTTTGGACCCCAGATACTTACCTATTCGGATAGCCTTAGCAGCACTCATCCGTTTCTAGCTTGAATAGTCCTATTCATCACCTCTGTTGTCTCCTCAGCCGGCACAACAATATAAACAAATGCCTCTTGTTCCCTTCCTTTGATTTCTCCCTCAACCAGCCTTCTCCTGCCTGTCTGTTGGTTGCACTTCCCATGCTTTCACTCAGTCTTGCGGTAGGCGCTTAAGACTTTGAATGATTTGAATCAGGAAAAATTAGGGCAGCACTGTCAGCAATCCATGATTTGGGTGTGGTTCATGGCGACATCCGGCCACAGAATATTCTTGTGCAGCACGATGGTCCGTGCGTTCGGTTCTATTTCGTGGATTTTGGAATGTCGTGGCTTGCTGCGGACAAGACCGAACTAAACTGGGAGATGGATGTCCGGAATTTTTTTTTGCTGAGAGACATGGCCGCGGACCGGTCTTGATGTCTTGAGGAGACAGGACTACGGCCAGCCGTGCGTCACTATTGGTTTGTAGTTGCTACCTACCCCTTCCTTTCCTCTTTTTCTCTTTCCTCTTTCTTGTTTGCTTCTTTGCATCTTTTGTAGACTTGTAACATAGCGAAATTGCACGATCCTACTTTGCTCTTCCTTCTTTACCTTTCTTGTACATTTTATAACTTTTGTAAATAGTAAAATTGTAAATGCACAAATCGCTCTTTCAAAGCGCCAGTAAAAATTCGTGTTTTCTTTCTGCTTGGTACGGCATCTTTGAAGATCTTACTAACCCTTCATGGCTGACTCAAAAAAAAAAAATCAAGAAAAACGTGGGTGCCCAGAACCTTCTAGGTTCGGACTGTTCACTCAACCCGTCTCCGTCTCCTCGGCTTGGTCAATTAAGGAAAATTATTTGCGTAAGTGCATGAAGAAGAAGAAAAAAGAAAAGGAGGGGACTGGTGTCTGAGTCGGAGACACATTTTTCTTTTTCTTTTTTCCTTTTTCCTTTTTTCTTTTCGGCGGCAAATTCTGTTTGAAAAGTACTTCCAGGTGGCCCAGATGACGTCCATTGGATCTTCCTCGGACCCTAGTTGACCCTCTCGTACCAGGTGGCTTTTTTTACCCCTGCCCCATTGGATGTTTTTCTTTCTTTTCTTGTTCTCCTTGAACTATGCATTCATCCACCTTTTTCTTCTCACTCGCACATACCACCCTCCCCGTCCCCATCATCCACTTTGTGCACATTGACCATATCTGTTTTCTAAGCTCCATTTGAATATCCCACCATCTGACATCATCCACCATCGCCCACTGAACTTTCTTTTTCTGTTTGTTTTCTTTTCTGTTTTTTCCCCTGCGCCCATTTGTTTTCCTTTTCACTCACTTCTTTTCTTCTTTCTGTCCCTTCCATTCATATCAGCCACAAACAACCATCCACAAACAAACAACCATCCACACACAAACCACAGGCTACCCAATTCTCTTTCCCACACTCGCCCCTCACCTACTCCCTCCCCGCATATCGAGCACAAACCCCTGTTCGCCATTTGTTGTTTTCTACCCCTACGCCTTCTCCACACACCCAACAGCATACCAACACAACAATCAACAAAGAACAAGGACTCGGCACCAAAGGAAACAGCCTCTTTCGCCTGGCCATCAACCCCACGCACTTGGATCCAACACCAAGAACGACTAACGACCCCACCCTCGCCATCAAGGTAACTATACTTGCCAGCATCCATCCGCCGTCCCTTTATCGATCCATCTTCCCCATTCCAGTCCCGTCTCTCCTATTCCTCTGTTTTTAATTCCCTCGCATAATCCAACATCTCTCCTATCCACGCTACTTTTATTTCTCCCTCAAGCCGGCAAGCAAAGGACAGAGGATGATCCGGTTGATTCGTGCATCCTTTCTCCACACCTTTGTTGTGCTCCTAACACACACAGACATTTGACAAGAAACAGCTGCAAAAAGAACAAATATTGCTCAAAGGGATACAAAGGAGGGAAGTGGACCTGGGGGCAGGGGCGTTGGGCAAAGCGTACTTTTATTTATTTTTTTATTTATTTTTTTGGCCTCTTTTTTGTGTTGTTGTTTCATGGCTTTGGGATTAAGCTCGCACCCACTCGAGGTCCATGTTTTTCTTTTTTCAACTCCAGAAAGAAAAAAAAAAAAAAAAAAAGGGATCATGAGTTGCTGTATTGGTCTCTCGACTCCGACCCGTTTGTCCTCGGGTTCGAATCCCAGCAAAGACCCTTTCCCTTTTTTTATTTCTTGACAAGCCCAAGAGTTCGAGATGGATCGATAATCGACAAGCCTGTCCCTGGCTTGGAGAGTGTGCAACGAACACTGCTGTCCATCCTTCCTTCTCTTACTGCTATCCATCTCATTTTCTTCCTTCTGTACCCCCCCTACCCCCAGAAAAGACGTTTTTTGTGGAACCACACGGCTGGGTGAATCAAGTCCCAAAGTTGGCTGATGGGGTTGTGATACTTTCTTTTGTTCACTGACAGACAGACAGACAGACAGACCCAGGCTCGGGTCCACGGTGGATCATGCAGTGTGGTCGTTGTGTTCACCACCGGCCTCCTTTTGCTCCCTCTCTGTGCCTGCGTTGGAGAAGAAACCCTCTCCCTCGTCTCTGTCCCCCCCTGGCCCATTCCAAACTAAGCACTACCGACCAACGACCTCTCTCCCTCTCAACAGGGACACAAACACAGAATGCAGAAGGGTGGTGGATGTGTGTGTGTTCCCCTGTTCCCTCTCTCTCTCTCTCTCTCTCTTCGAATAAGGTTAAAATGAAAAACATTGAGACACACGAATAGACATGACATCTCTTCCCTTCCCTTCCCACTCTCTGATGTCACCCTTTGAGCATTGTGGAGAAGGGGGGAAGAGACAAAGAGAAAAAAAATCTGCTTTTTCTTTTCTTCTTTCCTTCTTGCCTTCTTTCCTACGTTCTTGTTTTTCTTGTCTTCATCTTTATACCCTCACCATCCTTCTTTCTCTAATCTCTTTCCTCTCCTCTCCTCTTCCCTTCCTCCCATACTACAGACCTAATATCTAATATGTCAGAACCTATAAGACCATTTGCGTTCCTGACCCAGGAGACCTCCGCGACTCCACAGTCTACCCCCCGTCATCGCAGAAGCAGCAGCGGACACTCGCACAACATCTTTTCAACACAACCCACCCCTACATCGCCCAACCCAGGGTCAGGATCAGGATCATCAGGATCAGCCTCAGGATCAAATCCCCATCTCGACCGCCCCGCCTCCGCCGCCACCCCAAGCCCCATGCCAAAGCTCTTTAAAGTCGAGATCTGCAACAATGGCGACTGCAAGAGCTCCAACCCGGTCTTCTACCCGGCCGACATCATCCAGGGCATGGTCTACCTCTACCTCGACAAGCCTATGACCCTGCCGGCCCTCAAGATTGTCTTTCGGGGCGAGTCCAACTACCCGAGTTCAAAACAGCAGGATCACTTGGACCACCATATGAGACGACTGTTCAGTGTCGCCATGACCCTCTGGGGATCGAGGGAGGCGTTGCCCGAAGACCAGTGGGGCCAGCTTCCAGCGGGAAACCATATTTTTCCATTCACGGTCCAGCTGCCGGACAAGAACCTGCCGGCGTCGTTTGACCACCCCTGGCTCAAGAACCAGTACACCCTCACAGCCTATTACCGTCGACCCAACGGATTGTCCAAGTGGCAGTCCAAGGCCAAGCCGATCAACTTTATGCCCCTGTCGACAACAGGATGTGAGCATGGACCGATCCAGGAATCGTGCCCCAAGATGGGCACGGCCTTGTTGTTGTCGCACCCGGATCTGACGCCCGGCGGCAGGGTGCATGTGAAGCTCACGGCGGGCGCAGCGATTGACCGATGCCAGTTTGCGTTGTCGAGGCATATTCGAGCAAGGATAAATGAGACGATTTACAAGGAGGACGAGGTGATCTGCCACTATGAGCGTAAATCCATCCCCAAGGGGGAGCTGTCGCTCGTCCTGCCGATCCCCAAGATCACGCCGCCCACGACTGAATCCTCGAGTGCGCTCAAGATTACTTATTCGGTCCAGGTGTCGATCTGGAACGAGCGCTTCTTTTTCAAGACGGAGAGCCACAATTTCGACCTGCCGATCGTGATCCGGACACTGCCTTCATGTGACAACAGGACTTGTGAAGGGCTGGACTGGTGTGAGCCAAGTGTGGATCGCCCCATGTTTTTGACCGAGATGCCGATGCAACCCTTGCCACTATATGATGCGGATAGTCCGCCGAGGTATACAATGGACTTACCGGCGTATGATCAGGTTGCTGAGGCAGAGTCTGGAGCAGGATCAGGAGGAGTGTCAGCTATGGCGGCGAACATGGAGGATCTTCACATGGATGAGCATGATCACGCCCACGACCACGACCATGACCATGATCATGACCATGACGACGATGATAGCAGAGTCAGCGCCAACACTAGTGTGTCCAGCGATATTGGCGGTCATGAGAGTATCATGCCTGGACACTCGTTCCCACATCACCCATCGTGCTCGTTCTACTTGAGCCAGGAACATTTCGGACAAGGATCAGAGCCTGAGGCGTCGACAGGTGTTTCTTCTTCGGCGGCTTCGTCGTCGGTATCGACACCTGTGGCGGTTCCAAGGCAAGTATTCCAGACGGTGCCTCGGGTTTCTTTGGACTCGCAACAGAGTGAGGAGGAGCAAGCAGAGGAGGGAGCGAGTGTTGGAAGGAGACATCCTTCGGCGATGAACTTTTTACAAGTGCATACTGTCATTGAGTCTGCTTAAACCGTTTGAACGATGACACATACGTCCATGCACACGCAAACAACCACAACATCAACACACACACACACACACACACACACCGTTTACCATGTATTTTTTTTTCTGTATTTTTACCTTGAAAGGAATAAAAATTGACCTGTAATTTTACCCACAAACCAAAAAATCCCCTCGGCTGATCCTTTCGGATGCACTTTACGCCAACATGCAGCAACAACAATTGGTCACAGGCCCACAAACATTTTTTTTTTTTGAGGAGCGAGAGTGAGAGAGAGAGAGAGTCGGGACATTGACGGTCAGTGCGTCTGTGCTCTTCTCTATTGTGGAAGCGGCGAAAAAGCTTGCGACGGATGAAGGTGTTGCATTGCCCAAAGAGGGGACCCGTGAAGCAAAAGAAAAATAGCTGCGGATATAACAGCGCTTGGATTTAATGGATGAATGTGTATTGCATGGAAATATGGCAGTGATCTTCCATCTATACAAATATATCTTTCAAAATTGATTTTCATCCAATCATCTTTCAGGCTTTCCAGCCTGTTCGGCGACTTTAGCTCAGTTGGGAGAGCGTCAGACTGAAGATCTGAAGGTCGTGTGTTCAATCCACACAAGTCGCAGATTCTTTTTGTTGTTTTTTGTTGTTTTTTTGTCCGCGCTCTGATTTGATAAACATGATCATCATTGGCAACAATAAGCTGGACCTTTCCTTATTTTTTGTCGCTCATGCCCTTTTGTTTCGAGTGGTGGTGGACAGACATGTGGGGTTGATCGCCCAGCAACAAACAATGATGAAACGGCGCAGTTTCTTTCTCTTTTAAAGTGCAACAGGATGGGAAGGACTCGATCATGCGCACACTACATGTATCCTTGTGATAAGCGCAACAGACCAAAAAAGAAAGGGCACCAATTCGCAAAGGTCCGAGTATCATTGATATTTTCTGGAACAAATGGGATGGGACAGAGTCATGAAGAACTGGAGAGTGATCTCGGCCAAATTATACTCGTGTGCAAAAGAAAGTAGCAGCAGGAAGCAAGAACCGACCCTGCAAGTGGGAGCTGCATATAGCCACAGTAACATCGCCAAAGGAGTTCCACATCAATAAAATAAAAGCAACAAGTTGCCCATGGAAACATACATAGTATCCTGGGGCGCACTATTTCTATAGTTGACGAAGACAAAATCACATGACTGAGTGGCGTGTAGTCTGCTAACCATGTGTAAGAGTGCACCACCTGAATGCAAAAATAAATTCTTTTCCTTTCTCGTCACACCTTTTCCAATACTGTTTTGTTATATACCGGAACGAACATACACAACATATCGGTGTAAAAAAACTATGAACAGGAGACCAAAACAATAAAAGATCTATCGCCATATCAACTCAAATCATGCAACGAGATGTTCCCCCCCTATCCCCCTATCTCCCTGGCCTTCGCTCGAAAAGTCGCTCACTCACTCTATATCCCACACGAAGAGTTCTGCGGAAAGAAAAAAAAAAGTAAAAAAAAATAGCGAGCAACTGATGAACCTCTTTTTTTCTTCTTCTTTGAGCAACTGGTACAGAATCCCAAGTACAGTGGCCTGATGCGGCTCTCTGGGGTCAGGCGCCTCCTGCAAAAGTGTGTGCGATTTTAGGTAGACACACCTCTATGTCAAAACCATATCGCCCACAAAACACGATCTGGTCACTTTGAAATAGTGAGTTCGCGTAGAAAAAGAATGCTCAAGAGAAGCAAAATGTGTCGAACAGTTCTCAAATTCGATGCTGCAACCGTAGGAGCCCAGGATATGTATTCATAGGGCCGACTGTCTTCATGCCATATCCTCCAAGACAATACACTGAAAAATAAAGTACATTCTACACTGAACAAACGCGAGGAACCTTTGGAGCGCATCACCTCACTAAAAGAGATAAGTAACATCAAGGATCCACTAGACTGTCCATGGATAATACGGGATGAACAGGCAAAGGAATCAGAGTGCGTGCACTGATCACATCGGCAACGTGTAAAAAGCTTCAACAGGAGGTCGTTCAATCCAATTTGATTATCATATCGCATTGTGACGTTATTCCCACCACAACTGTCAGGATGTATCATTCCGCACTTCTAAAGAATAGGAAATGTTATCTGAACTGACCTAACAGCAAAAATTTACTCAGATACCACGACATGCGTTACCATAAACAATCCACACATCAAAAGATGACCGAGGAAGGTCGCTCTGAACACTAGAAGGTATCGGTGTGAAAGGTATCCAATCCGATGGCATATCCAAGATGTTTAATATATACAAAAACCAACTAAATGGTTGATCATTGAGATGAGGACAATTCAAACCGAGACCAGTGAGGGGCTTCAATATCATTTAGACGAAATTTGGACGATTGTTTCTCAGTCAATGAGGACCTTCACTCGGACAAAACAAATGATTTCCAGAGTTGGCATTTATGCTCAAGAGGATTTTGGAAGATCAGTCGCAGCAGTCAATTGTATAGTCGATCAGTGTATCGACTTTTCATGAATGCGAACAGTAAACTTGGTGTGACAAAGAGCTAATCATCCCACGGTCGATAAATAGGTTCTTTTAAAAAAGAAAGACTCGAAATCAAACTGCACACAACTCCAACCCGAGGAATATATCCCCCCCCCCCACCCAATGTTGACAGACAGAAAGCAACCGTTTTGATGATCGATTATTTAAGCCTAAGATGGAGAGAAAAAATGAACAAAAAAAACTCTTTTGTGCCAATCCTTGCGACTTTGATCATGGTAAGAACAGCCCTAGACAATGGTCAAATGAACCACAGCTCCTTTCTTTGAAATTTTTATACGCGAAGGAAAAAAAATTCATATTGGGCTCGGATGTAACGGAAATTTCAGATATGTTGGGAAATAATACTTTAATCATCCTCTGCTTTAAGTAAGTCTAAAAATCTCGAGTTTTCATCAGCCGCTTAACAACCAAATTTGGCGACTTTAGCTCAGTTGGGAGAGCGTCAGACTGAAGATCTGAAGGTCGTGTGTTCAATCCACACAAGTCGCAATCCTTTTGCATTTTTTACTTGGGTCGCCTATGCATGGCGCTTCTTTTGGGGGGATAATCTAGGCTGTTCGTTTTTGACCCATAGTGAAGTACTAAAGATGTCCAATGTCCTTATGACGGAGAGAGTCATGGTGGACGGTGAAGCTTGACTTAGGTTCCAGCGTCTATGGATCCTTTCGTTTTGCAGTGTGCATATTTCTCTTTTGTACCTTGTTACACTGAATCCACACTTTGTGTCTCCAAGGCTCATCTCTAACCTCACAGAAAACGGTGCTCCTATCACAAGAGATACACCATATTTGGGATCTGTACAAGAGAATCCCCCGAGCTCCGTTCATATACTCCTTCGGACCCATTGGTGTCGTCTCTAACTTCACTAAGGGCGTCCCGCTTCCCGGGGAAATTACTTTCTTGGAGACACTCGTCGCCCTCATCTGTCGTCTAGAGCGATGCCTGTGATCACGCCGAGCCTTCACTTCCAAATCTCTCGTTGATCTCACTTTTTTTTTTTTAGTCTCATCTCTCTTTTGAAGTTTGCCACCAAACAAAAAAGTTGACTAGTTTGTTACGGCTTATCATGTCTTCTTCAGATGCGATGACTATTACCTTGATTAACGTTCCTCCATCTGTCGGTGGCAAAGTTCTCCTACCACAAGAATAGTGTTGGAGTTGACTGAGGGCACATCGAGTTCCTCTGAATATCCCCCTTGGCTTCATAAATTGTTTTTTTTTGTCCTGGCTGCTTTCTGAAGCGTAATTGGTCTCCACCACAACCCGATGGATCCCAAAACGATGCGAAAGTGTGTGAGCGTGTGTGAGAGAGATGAAATATATCCCCACTTTCAAATATGTATAGAGAAAACGCTGTACTACTTATACACCTGCATCAAGAGCCAGAGCATGGGCGCGCGAGACACATACTATGCATTTCTTTCTGTGCACTCTCTGGACCTGATCTCCGCCACCACCACAAGACAGAACAAGCCGAAACCGCCTAGAGTACATCGAAGCAAGAGTTATTTAATACGTCTCATTTTTGCAAGTTGGGATGAACTGGAATGCACGAGTCTGAAGAAACCTGGCGTCGAGGATTCCATCTTCACCTTTTTTATGGTTCTCGACATCAAACGGTAGTCAATGTCCGAAGCTACGACTACTGCAAAGAAACAGCTAGGATTGATACCCTGGAAAACACCAAACTGTTGGAGAGCAAGGCCTGTACATAAAAAAGCCATTAACATCCTACCTATTTTTTTTACCCTACAATCGGTAAAAACTTCTTTTACTTCGTCTTTCCTCTTTCCGCCTCCATCTACTGATCCGCTACCCGGTTCAACCTCCTATACATGATGTTCAAGGAGGTATATTCGAAATTTTTCTCAATGCTCTGGAAAGGCTTGGGATTTTTAAATCAGCTTGAGGCCTATTGTCTGAGATGAGTTCCTCTCAGCATAAGAGACTCGCACTACTAATACCTATTCCAATCTCTCAAGTGGACCCAATCGCGGCCGGTCGTCAACGAAGTTCAGTTAATCATCTCTAAGGTCAGCGAGTTATTCCTGTCATCATTCACAAAAGCCGATCTGCAACCAATATTGCCACCATCTTAAATGGGCTCGAAACAAGCGATCAAGGAGAACATACAATCGTCTGCTGTAGAATAGGATAAGAAATCACGTCGTGCTGACTAACGACGTGGGATCTGGCGAATTTATTTCAAGGGCAGCAGCAGTCGGGTTCAGTGTACCAGTATCCTTTTTTGCCGCACCATTCCCAGCAGCGCATGTAGTCCTTGGGGCGGGTGGAGCAGTGTGGGTAACCTACAGGGGGAAAGGTACCAGCAGCAGCGGCAGCGAGGGCAGCAGCTTCGACTTGGGTAGGGGGCTCGATAACGGGGACGGCGCTCACAGAGGCGACAATGGCAACAATGGCCAAGAGAGGGAGGGAACGGATGCTGACCATGGTGTACACTGGATACTGGAGGAGATTTCTAGATCGGAGGGAGAAGAATTGTGAGAGGGTAAAGATCGATACCTGACCAATGTTCCCCTAGTATTTATACTGTTTTTGTGCCGCAGAACGAATGTCTTCCTACATGTATACGATTGTGGTTTTCCTTTTTCCCCAGGGTACGGGAATAAAGATCAGAGATAGGCCATTCGCCAATGTCGGACAGCCGTTTTCGTAATAACCGCCGACATGGGTTGCTTTCCTGTTTGTGCATGTCCATGGGCAAGAAGAAAAATGCCAACCTGAGATTGAAACCTGGATGGAGTCCAGACCTGGGTCTTCCATCTTTCAACGCCGACTGAAATAAAAAATATGCGATCGAGTGGAACAATCGCATAAACCAAACAACAGGCCATGCACCATGGGTTGGTGCGTTGGTGAGTAGATGGTGAGGGAAGGTGAGAGAAGGTGAGAGACAATCGGATCAGTCTCTATTTTTTTCAGTCATGATGTCAAGCGCAGACCATTGAGCCAACGAGAAGCACTCGATTGAGAGTTACAATCGGTTTTTGTACTTCTCCAAGGGTACAGCTTTTCGCGGTATGGTGCGGATGTCCACTTCTTACCATTACTTTTGCTATTACGCCGTAGGTATCTTCTGTTCTATAAACACCATGTTATTCTCTCAAGGTTTCACTGCTCTTTGATTTGCTCTTGATTCTCGGTTTTTTATCCTCCGCCGATCTTGTATCTTCCAGAGTGCCTTCTTTCTCTGTCCTCATTTTCGCTCATCGGGCCGTCTTCGCACATCGGGTCGTGTGCGCCGTCATTTGTCATGGCGGATAGTGTGTGTGTACATCGTCTGGCTTTCCCCTCGTCGTAATTACCGTCCGTTGTTGTTAGTCAGAGATGCGCGTGCGTGGAATCGAAGTGTCGCAGAGACTCATGATATCCCTTCCTATGTTCAACTTTTCATTTACTTTTCATTTATTATTCTTCGGCGGTGATTGCGACACCACCTCTTTTAAAGCATGGAGAGCACTGCATCTTGAATATACCCTTAAGCGTAATAGATCTCGGATGCGCAAGACACATCTTGGCCCTTACCTTGCCTGTCCCCTTCAAAGTGACATTCATGCGCCTATTCGTTTCCCGCTTACCTCACCAATGCGCCTGCATGTGAGCCTGCACAAGATTCTTGTGTCTCTTACACAGAAATCACTAAATCCAAACCTTGAAAGCTTCAATGCCGATTATCTCAGGAGCCAGGTTGGAAACCACTCCCAAAACTAGGATCCTATTAAGAAAACCGACGATTTTGAGTCTATGGGACCATTCTTGGCGAGATTAGTGAAGCAGTTCTTGTTGAATTCGGTGACGTAATTATGGCGTGAATTGTGCTGGAGGGTTACGTGCGCGAGCAGTGCATTTCAGGCGTAAACCTCTTGATTGGCTGAGCCCCTTACTTCCGTCCAAAGAATCCACCCAATCAGGAGGTTGACGCCTGAAAAACACAGCTCTCGTCTTTCTAGGGGTTTCTACATGGTCTCTTCTCCAGCTACCCGAGCGGGGATCAAACAACAGACGCGTACGCGTACGGCTTTCGTGGAGACAGAAGTATGCGATTGGATCGGTGGCAAATAATTCATAGAGTAGAAAGCCACCACACCTTCCAATAGTCCCTTAAAAAGAGTTCATTTATTGTAATTGAGGATTGAGGATAATTGAGGTTGCAGATAACTGAGGATTGTAAGTGAGGATTGAGGATTGGGGATCAAAGAGTCTCGTAACCCTTGCGTTTGTGTCGCATGTTCCACCAGAAATATATTATCAGGAGACAAAACAATACGTTTTCAATCACAAGAACCTGATTGTTTATCAGGTAGCTAATTGGATAATCAGCATCGTACAGTCCTTTGTAGTAGCCCTTATCATGGCCACTTTTATACCCTGCTTCAAATCCTTTAGCCAGCCCATCGTCGGATCCTTTCAAGAACCCAGCATCAAAGCCTTTAGAGTATCCAGCTTTATGTCCGTCTTCAAACCCTTTAGCGAATCCATCGTGTGATCCTTTTAAGAGTCCGGCATCAAAGCCTTTCGAGTATCCTTCTTCAGAGCCCTGCGTGTATCCGTCATCATATAAGAATCCGCAGAAGAGGGAACACAATCCTTGTGAGGCGACTGTATCGTTACACATGATTGACTGGAAACAAACAATGTAATTGAATTAGGGTCCATTAACCTTGATTTCGACGTTGACATTGCAATGACCATTGCACTCACCTTTGGACAACAAGTTGGTGGGGGAAGGGTATCAAATTATTTAAAAAAGGTAGACAAAACACCGCGGTGAAAGAGCGGATGCAGTGTATGAAATGGTGAGATTGAGTCGGGGGGAGGGAGCAATTGGAAAACAGTGAATGGGTGAATGGGACAATGGGTCCAGGCGTGAGAAATCCTTATTTCCGTCCAAAGAGCTCAGCCAAGAGGCATGCGACCAATTTCACCTTTGTGTTCAGGGGGGCTACGCTAACTCATCGTGTGGCTGATAAAGACGGACATCTACTAACACACACACTCTCTCCACCTACCTCTCCCCCCACACGCCTTCTCAAGCCTCCAGTTGATCCAACAACAACAAATGTCGGATCCCAAGAGCAGTGCCCGCAACTGGGCCATCCAGTCCCTTGCCGAGTACATCGGTACGGCCATGTTCCTCTACCTGGCTGTCGGCGGCGCCGACGCCATCACCAGTGGGGTCGTCAAGGGCTCCGCCTTAAGCAGCCTGGACACCGCCTTCTCTTTTGGTATCGGCCCGGTCGTTACCGCCTGGGCCTTCTTCCGCATCTCGGGTTCCCGCTTCAATCCGGCCATCACGTTCTCGTCCCTGATCACGGGCCACATCTCGGTCCCCAAGGCCATGCTCTACTTCATTGCCCAGCTGCTGGGTGCCATGCTGGGCGTGACGCTCATGCGGGGAACGACGCCGAGTACAGAGAACATTGGAAAGGTGAACGAGCTGATGCCCGGGGAAAGTATTGCGAGGGGCTTCTTTTTGACGGCGACTCTGTGCTTTGTGTACCATATGACGGTGTACGAGAAGAACCGGTCGACGTTCATGGCGGTGCTGCCGACGGCTTGGCGCTTTTCTCGTGTCACTTGTTCGCGATACGGTATACCAACACGGCGATCAATCCCGCACGCGCGTTCGCTACCTTGGTGGTGGCGAGGGATTTCTCGCGGGAGCACTGGATTTTTTTTGGTTTGGGTGAGTGTTGCAATAACAACAGAAGCCAAAAAAAAAATAAAAAAATAAAAGGCTTCGCGACTTTGTGATCAGGTCACTTTTTTCGCCTGAACTTTTGTATAGACCTTTGTGTGGTGCCATCTTTGCCGCCGCATTGCACATCCTATTCCGCTTCTTGGACTACGACACAGTCAATGCCGGTGTGGATGCCGAGAACCAAGCCCAGTACATGCGCGCCCAGTCTGCTGTCGAGAACTTGCACCCTTGCACCGTAACAGCGGCATCCAGAACGTCAACGGCACAACGACAATAACAAAACCATCGTGATGCGATACATAAAGTTATAATATAATTACTGCTGGTTTTTTTTAATATGTACATGGTCGAGGATGTTCCAGTAGATACACGTTGGCGAGGTTGGCCGTTACTGGGTTCTTGGCCGTCGCAAGGGTCTCCATCAATGGTCTAATCTGTGGATACCGGGCTTGAATCTCTAGAGTAGGAACGTAAGAAAGGGAGAAGAATTGAGCATGGTTGGTTGGCATGGATCGGACATCATATGGAGCGGCGCATTTTGCAATGTTTATGTTTTACCGTTCTTGTTCTTGGTGGTGGACAGGTTAGACAGACAAGTCATGGCCGACTGGACAGTGTCAACATCGGTCGAGACGAGGCAGTGCTGGAGGATGAGGGCCACGTTGTCCGTGTGGGTGGTGTCCAAGAGCAAGTCTCTGTTCTTGGGATCGAGGCTCAAGTTGCACAGACCAGCGATGGCATGACGTCTGTTTATAATGCTTTCTTGTGACAGGCAATCTAGCAGGATGGAGAGTTGGTGAGTGTGAAGAAAGGGAGAGAGGCATGAACTCGAAAAGTAACAGAGTTCATATGTTGTGTTTACCTAAGAAGAGGTCCACTACGCTCAGTTCCCGCAGCCAGGCGTAGTTGATGGGGTCGTAGGCAAAGTTACCGAGGGACGCCAAGATTTTTGTTCGCCGCTCTATGTTTTTTCGCACAATCAGCAGGAGGGAGGTCATTAATGCATTGATGTAGAATTCGACCAAAGAATTTCAAACCAAGAATGATGGTAATCATCTCCAAACCTAGAGTGGTGTCCTTGGCCTGGTACTCGTCCACGAGGGACTGCAAGAAGGCTGGGCGGGTCAGACTCCCGGCGGGTGTCTTTTTTGCCAATGCTTCTGATGAATGGAACATCAATTGTGTAGTGTGTTTGTTCAGATGGAGTGTGGTCGGTCTTTTTCCACGCGAGTTTATTTCCGTTGGAGCCCTTGCCTTCAATTACGGAGAGCGGGGTAGCCTCCAGTACCAAATTTCTGTTGAGTGGTAAAAGTTCGAGCATGGGTGAATATGCCCTGGTCGAGGACAGGACCAGGACCACACACAAGAATCCGATCGTGGCATGCGTGACTCTTCATCGCCTCGAAGTCTACTTTGGATCTGTGGATCGGGCGTTTGGCAAGCCAGAACTCATCGCCACCGATCCAGTAAGTCTTCTTTCTTTCTTCTACTCTTTCGCTTTCGCTTTGCTCTTTTGCCAAGGAACGAAGCGAAAAATACCAAAGCTAAAACTACTAGACAACCCAAGCTCTCTAATACTATACTATTCTCCTATTGCTACAGGAATACCGCAGCGGAGACTGGGTCCGCCACTTGATGCTCGAGATGGTCCACCCTGAACTGGATACCCGAGGCGATGTCCTTCAGTTTATGCCTGGAATCCCGTACTTTTACCAGTATCTTGATTGCCTTTTCTAAGCAATGTGAACAATGGCAAAAACCAGAGGACCATGGAACTAACACCGTTCATCTTATTCTTCGCAAAAAATGTCATATTCATATCTTTGTCAAGTTCGGATACGAATACAGTCTTTTGTACGCATCGAGCGCCGTGATTGAGAACAAGGATACCCTCCCACCCCTCGTCAAGGACACCGAACCCTAAACCCTCCGCCTCGCCAACGCTGACGACATCCCCTTCTTACTTTCGCTCAATTGCCCAAACAGACTCCAGACACACGTCCAGGTAGGGCTGCACTATACGCGCGAATACTGGCAGTACACCATTCACTATGCTAGCAAGATAAGCAGCACCGGTTCGACGGCGATCACGAGACCAGGATCATTGTGGATAGGGCCACAGGCATGGATGTTGGCTTTGCGATCACATCTCACATGTTCCTTGGATCCCACGTCGATGCCTGTTTCACACGTGGTCTTGGCCTTGCCAGTCTTCAGGCATATGCCCGACTCAGAGAGGAAGCAAAGGTATCCAGCAAGGAGGAAGTGCCCCCAAAAGAAGCCAACCAAGACCCCACACATACAGCCACAGGACCACAAATGCCCTTTGCCCTCTCGGTAGGCCTGCACCCGCGCCATCCAGCCCGCATCCTCCTCGGCGCCATCGTCACACCCGCGCCCGCTCAGGGCGGGTTCCTGCTCTGCACACGGATCCCCTCCTACACAACGTTCATCCATCCTCAAGGTCGCACCAGAGCTCGAGCGCCGACTGGCCCTGTCTCCCTCGCTGGCTAGGATCTCTGACATGTTGCACGGCGATTTCTTCTGCCAGGTGGAAGGGAGCTGGGGCAAGGGGTTCGAGATCGTACTGGAGGGGGGCAAGATCCATTCGGCGACGGAGTGGGAGAAGCAGTCGCCTGAGGAGGCGCTGGTCGAGAGGCTCCAGTGGAAGAAGCAAGGAAAGAGTCCGCTGGTCCGACAAGCGACGTTCCCGCCACTGATCTTTAGTCATCTGCTGGTGGGTCGACTCGGGCTGGAGGATCTGGTCTTTGGGGATGTGTCTGTGGGTGATAGTATGACGTGGTTGGTGTGGGGCACTGTTCCACAAGGTCGATCACCATATGGGTAAGACCTATTGGTAAGATACATAAAGCATGTTGTATTTATCATAATAAACTTTATGCCCAAAAAGAGTCGGGGGTCATTGTTTTTTGTACGTGAATATTGGATATGTTGGATCCGATTGGAGTTGTCGTCGTTGATGAGCTTCCGCAGCAAAGAAGTCTCGAACCAGGGCCAAGGATAGCTACAAAAACAATCCTCAATTGCTCCTGTGCCTGCGCGCTCCTCCACCACGTCATGTCCCCGTCGTGCCTTTGTGCGTGTGCGATATGGGTGTTGGATCGCATACAAATTAAGCTATGTTCGCACGCCTTCTCGCGTTTAAATTCTCCGCATTCGGGTCTCTTTCTTCTTTCACTCGCTCACCGTTCCTTTCAACGACAACCGTTCATTCATCCAACCGATAATGGCCAAAAAATCCCCTCTCTTCTACCAGACAGACTCGCGCAAGACCATCCAGCTCGGCGATGGCCTCGTTATGCGCTGGTCCACCACCGCCGACACTGACCACATCGCCTTGTTGCTGGGACAAGCATTCAGAGTAACAAAAAGACACTATTTTTTACTGAGCATACAACAACCATGCTGCCTTGTTTGTACCTAACAAAAAAAGCCTATCCGTTTTTGCTCCGTGTCATTTGTAGTGGTTGTCCGTGGGCGACCCTCTTCCCGATGACCGCATCCCTGACGATAATCAGTTTGTGCGCGCTGCCGCTGTATGTTGTCTAGCCTCTTTTTTTTTTTGTGGTTTGGCACTTCATTTCCGTTCACACTGTTAAAACCCCTTACCTTTCTTCCTTGCTCAATCCATTTAGAGACGCCTGTTGAGCGGCAAAAGCTCACTCATGAAGGAGTACGACTATGCGCTCGTCGAGGACAGGAACCGAGGCGAGGGCAAGAACCCGGTCGTGGCATGTGTCTCGCTCCAGCGCCACGAGGGATACTACGGCTGTGTCAACCTGACCTTTGGCCACCCAGAGCTGATCGCTACCGACCCAGTATGGATTCAAAATTCGACAACTTTTATAAGGAGCAGATCAAATGGCTATATGACTAATATCATGGACTTCAATTTCGACCATTATAGGAATACCGCAACAAGGGCCTAATCCGCCGCTTGATCCAGGAGATGATTCATCCAGAGTCCGAGGCCCGTGGCGACGTTATCCAGTTCATCCCTGGTATCCTGCACTTCTACCGGTAAGAGCAAGGCGTTGCACGCATGTTCCCTCCACTTCTCTTTGTGTCTCTCCCCTGCATCATTCACACATTTCCACATGCGCCAATAAATAAACAGCACCCAAAAAGGAAAGTTCAGGACCAAGAGCAACACATACTCACCCACTTTTTGTCTCAATATGTTTCCTCTAAACTTTTTTCTAGCCAATTCGGATACGAGTACAGCATGCTGCTGGCCGCCGGTGCCAAAATCGACAACACCGACTCTCTCCCCGCACTGGGCAAAGACCAAGCCGAGCCCTACACCCTCCGCACCGCAACCCAGGCCGACATCCCCTTCCTCCTCTCGCTCGGCACCTCGCGCCACCTCCAGATGCACGCTACCGTCGGCTTGCACTACACGCAGGAGTACTGGCAGTACACGGTCCACGACACGATCGTGGACAAGCAGCACCGGTTCGACGACGAGCGCAACACTCAGATCATTGTCGACGCCACCACGGGCGAGGATGTCGGGTTTGCGATCATGTCGCATTTCTTCTTCGGCCCCCGTGTAGAAGCCCTTGCGGTCAAGGACGGCGTCGCCTACATGGATTTGGTTTACCCCGTGTTCAGACAGTTGAGCCGACTGGCCAAAGAGCGCATGGCGCTGTATGACAGGGAGCGAGAGGAGATCAAAGCCAAGGAGACCAAGGATCCTAAGATCAGCTTGTCCGAGAAGATTGACAAAGTGACCGTGGCTATCTCAACTGCTGCACCTGCACCTGCACCTGCACCCTTCACCCTCGCCATCGCCTTGCATCCCGGCCACCCCGCACGCGTCCTCCTCGATGCCAACGTCACCCCCGCCACCACCCCGGGCGGCTTACACTTGTACACCCGTATCGCCTCCTACCCCAAATTCCTGCAAACCGTCACCCCAGAGCTTGAGCGCCGCCTCGCCGCGTCCCCACTAGCCGGCATGACAGGCCTGCTGCGGTGCGATTTCTTCCGCAAGGTCGAGGGCTGCTCGGGCCGCGGGATCGAAGTGGTGCTCGAGAAGGGCAAGATCCAGAAGGTGAGCGATTGGGCCAAGCCGCCCAACGAGGAGACCCTGGCAGAGAAGCTGCAGTGGAAGAAGGAGGGCAAGAGCGTGCAAGTGTTCTTGGCAGCGTTCCCGCCGCTGGTGTTCAGTAACCTGGTGATGGGACGGTTGACGCTCGAGGAGCTGCTGAATGTGTACGGGGACGTGGCGGTGCCGGAGGCGGCGACGCGGTTGTTGTTAAACACACTGTTCCCGAAGGTGGACCATCATATGGATGTGTTGTACTGGTAATAGTTTTTGAAGTGCTGACGACGAAAGAAAAAAGAAAAATATTGAGCCAAAAACATGACATGTAACTTATGTGGGTTTTAAATTGATTTCGTATTTTATGAAGGTATGGGAGTTCGACATGTTACAAAGTGCTATGTACAGTATTAGGACAATGGGTAACCAAGTATAGAGTAGAGAGTATTGAAAGTGCAATAAAAAAAAATGTCAGAAGAAAAAAGAAAACTAACAGCCGTCCATCCAAGGCATCTCCACTCCTGCACCATCACCACTCGTCGTCGTCGTCGTCGAAGAAGACGAAAGCGTCATCGCCACATCCTCAGGGTTCAGCATCGCATTGGTCGTCAACGTCGCCGACGATGCCGGTAACGACAACGCGTTATCACCACTAACGCCCGACAACGCCACATCCGCGGACTGCCCTGCCGCAGCCGCCACGGACATGGCCGTCATGTTCGCCGCGGCCTCCTCCGGCGTCGGATCGTCAAACAGGTTCTCGATCCACACAAAGTCCTCGCCAAGGGCGTCCATCATCGTAAAGTCCTGGAACAGGTCCGCGTCACTGTACGCTGGGTTCAGGTTCACCGAGGGCACTGCATAATAGAACCCGACCTCGTTGCCGTCTTCGTTCGTGGTCGTGATCACCAGTGGTGGAGGTGGTGGCGCAGCAGAATTGGTCAGACCCAGGCCGTTCATGTCACTGTCGTCGTTCATGGTGCCCATCATGGGTGAGGTCGAAGTGCCGACACTCACGCGCTCTGGCTCTGGCTCCGTTGGTCCTCGTTGATATTGCTGATATTGTTGATGTTGCTGGTGTTGGTGTTGATGATGATGATGATGATGATGATGTTGTTGTTGGGACATATTGAGTGAGGTATCAAAGAGTGAAGGCAGCTGGTGGGTTCCACTGGCCATAGCACCAAAGTCTGTGTTGATGTTCAGCGACAGCTCCAGTGGGCTGGGAGGGTGTGGGCTGTGGTGAGTGGGGCTTGGGGCCAGGGGACTAGGAGGTGCTGGGCTCGTGCTGCGGTAGCCAGTGGTGTTTGTTTGAATCGAGAGCCCTTGTGAATATTGGGACGTCTGTTGTTGTTGGTGCTGTGGTTGTTGTGGTTGTTGTTGTTGGTAAAGGTATGTGTTGTTCATCGACTGGGTCTGATACAGAGATCCGTAAGGGTTCGTCATCGAACTCATCGAGGTCAGAGCGGAGCCTGCCATTGTTTCTGAAAGGCGTCGTTGATGCGAAGTCATGGCGTCGGCTGGGCTCAGCGTGCTTGGGCTCTGCAATGTGCTCAGACGGTGATTTGTGTCCACGGGTTGAATTCGCGGACTGTGTCCTCCTCGTCCAAAGTCATTTGATTGGCGCTTCTGATGGGTTGCCTGTAATTGTTGTTGTTGCAGTTGCTGTTGTTGCAACTGCTGGGGTGTTGGTTGCTGTTGTGCCGGATTCTGGTGTGCGTCGATCAAGGCCATGATCCTGAATTTGGCGGGTCCCTGTGTGGGTGAGGTGGACTTGTTTCCGGGTACTGTGCTTTCTGTCTCGAACGATCTCTTGGAGCCATGTGAGGGGGACTCGGACTTTGCGTGCTATTATTCCATATGCACAAGACAGAACAAGAGAAAAGGAAAAAGTCAGGATATCGTTTTTCTCCTCGGATCGATCCAAATCCATTACAACTCCGCAGCCCTGTCTCTCTCCTTTCTCCACTTTTCTTACATTTTCAGGCACATCCTGATCAGCAGGGCTGGACTCGTGATCGTCGTCATCCATAGGCAATCCAAGGATCTAAAATGCAAAAGGGTACCATCCTCCACAAGAGTTAGCTTTGCACTTTCACACCAATGGTCTACAATAAACATAGAAAACAAAGGACAACACAACACCATGTTTCGTTGTACTTACATCATGTGCAAGGAACGACTTCATGCGGTTGTTGTACACGAGCAGGTTGGGCTGCTTCTGGATATAATCATACAGTGCCTGGTCCGCCTCCGACTCCATGTCGCACACAATTGGGATCTCGATCGTCTTGAACTTGAACTCCTTCTTGCGCCCGCCCATTGCCTGGATCACTTTGGCGCGACATTGATGGCGGCCCACACAGTCTGCAATATGATACAGGTGCACTGTCGGGGTGAAGGTGCAAGGGCGACCGTCCTTGGCACAGCGTTTGCACTTCTCGCCCGAGTCCGAGGTCGCATTGGGTCCGCGAACCTTGTCACAGGTCTTGCGGTTGAGGAAGCAGTGGTCGCACGACTTGCGGTTGATGGCTGCCGTGCTGGCGAGGCTGACCGAGGCATCAGCCTGGAATTCGAAACGCTGCATTTGAATTGAGTTGGTTTTGTCCTTGTTGTCGTTAGCGTCGGTAATGTTTGCTGTAGGTGCTTTGTATGTTGTGGTTTGCTTCTGTGATGGGAGATGAATAAAGAGGGAATAGGGGAAGGATGAGTGTGCGAAACGAAAACTTTAAAGTTTCCTCGAAAAAACCCTCACTTTTCACGATTGCCACGAGGCCGCTGCATAGCGCAAGTAAGCCCTAATTAAGCCTGTCGACTTTTGACTGCTTTATCTTGGAAAGACAGTCACGCAATTGGGTAAACTAATTCATGAGGTCGCAAGGCAACTTTGGACACCAACTTCCACCCTGTCGTTATGGCGAGCTCCAACACTAACAATTGATGAAGGAGTAAGAGTAGTAGAGCTGCTTGAAGGAATAATCTCCTGCAGATGCAGAGGCGTTGGTTCGACCATCCTTGTGTACCGGACGTTCACATCGGATGGAGTGAAGGAGAAGAGACGGGTCAGTGGGCTTCGAAAAAGGGGGCTAGTGTGCGTGCTCACGGCCCCGAGACTCATCTTGCCTCGGAGAAAGATAAAGCGCCGTTTTTCCACTCTGTCCGTTCTTCTCTGTCGACTTTGTTGTAGATCTACTTTTCTTCTGACAACCCGTAGTCTAGGTATCAAGTTCTGCTAAAAACACTGGTATTTTTTATTTTGTTTTTGTAGATGATGCGAAAATGATGGTATATGTACAGTAGATGTTGCGATATATAGACAGGAGGATAATTGGGATGGAGCAATGACTTTGAAACAAAGCTGGAAATACAGACTCATGGGGACCCGGAGGCTAACCCGAACGAGTGGAACTCGGCGCTGTATGAGCTTTCGTTGACGATCAAGGTGGCAAAACAGGTCAAGACGGCAGTGCAGGTGGCGATGGCAGAGACCATGCTTCTGGTGCCTGAGCGCAGCACGGCGACCCAGGTCAGCACGGCGAGGATGAGGACGAGTGGAGAGGATGTGGCCCTATTATGTATTCGAAAGCAACAAAGATTGCATCAACAAGTTAGATTAAACACGCTAAATGAGCCTTTGTTTTAGTGATGTCATTGCGCTTGCACGTTGCTTGCAAGTGCAAAGTCAATTCAGCACCGCCTCGATATACCCCGGGTATCATAAGATAACAAAAGGGTAGTGTGGGCCGGGGATGAAGATGAGGTGTGAATGTCCCCAAAGGAATAAATGAATGGGAGGGTCTCTTCACTTCTTTCTTCTGCTATCCCCTGGATACACTTTTCTTCTTCTTCTTCGTGTCCTTCTCTCCCTTTCGCCATCGCTAAAAATAAAAAGAGCACAGTTACTGTGTATTTTGTGCCTTTGTGTTCAGCTCACCGCTGCCAATGCCTAGGTCGCGCGTGGTCATCCTAGACATCTGATTCGCTGGTTTTCCCGCGCTCGTTTTTTTTTGCTTTTACCCTTTTTTTTTTTTTTTTTTTTTTTTGTCTTTTTCGCTTGGGAATGCAGGCTGCCGCATAACAAAGACGAGAGAGTGAAGGCAGGGGTGATGCTGAACAATTGGGCTGGCGGAGGGAATTCTGACAACACAAAAAAAGAAGAGAAACCCAAGCGTTCGCCTAAACACGCTATTCGTCGCGTTATCGGTCAAAACATAATCCCCCATCCATCCTGTCCTATCGTCCTACTGCTCTTCTCTTGATCCTTTGTCTTGTTGTTGTTGTTGCCTTTCTGTCTTTGTGCATGTGTGTTTTTCTTGGGAAAGAGTCTAAATTAGAGAACATACCTGACAAGATGGCTTGAGAGATAGACTCTGGCGGCAGTCTGCTGCAGGATCAGCAAGCCCATCAGACATCCAAGCCAGAGACCCATTATCAATCCGCGGACCTGCTGCATGGACCGAGCTAACAAGCAAAGGCGGAGAAATAAAACAAAAAAAGGTTAAGAACATGTCTGGTCGAGATTATCTACGTAACTGTGTGTTGTGTAATGCTTGTGTGTATGAATATACACTTGAGACCCACGCCATCACACTAATCCAACACCAACCCAAGACCAAAACCAACACACACACACACCACAAACACGCATGTATGTACGAAGCAAATGTGTTGTCTCGACCAGGATGGGGTTGGTCCAATGCAGCAAGGGCAAGCAAGGGCGCATCGACCCAACCTTGTCTCCAAGGATAGGGTTCGCCCAGAGTAAAAATAGCAGCTTCTCACAAACACCCTCGCACACAACGCCATTGTGTCTCTGTCTCTCACTCATACATCCCTCCGGCGAGAGTGAGGAGGGTGGGTGTGTTTCCCACACTCAAGGCGGAAGAAGGGGGAGGGGGGGAGGGACTTGGTCCCTTGCTTCCCCTGCGAGGTGGATCTTTGTCATGCAAAAAAAAAAAAAGAAGACAAGTGGTAGCGAAGAACAGTAGGATGAAAATGCCAGAGGGTTGCCAAAGATAACGCAATTGGAAGAGGGGGCATTGGTGGTTTCCTCACCCTGGCCCTTGCCTCACTCTCCTGGTAATCACAACATTGTTCACTTGGACTATGCCATGGCTGTTTTGGACAAGTAAAAAACAAGCGACATGGTGTGTTTGGGCTTTCGCCAGAAAATAATACACTGATGGACCATAGGGTGTCGCTCTTCAAAAGAGAATGCACTGCCATTAAAAACCAAAGACCTTCGCCACCATTCCAAAGAAATAAAAAATATGTCCATTGCCGCCAATGGCCTTAGTCTCGTGGGTGCCCAACATATGAGGAGAAGCGAGGCAAATGGCTATGAAGAATGTGATAAGGGGCAACAAAGCCCAATCCATCCTATCCTTAGAATCGGGCCTTTGGAATGAGAGATGTCCAGCCAGAGCAAAAAAAAAAACCAGCCCATCCACTGCCACCCAAATTTCCAACTGGTCTGGCTCAGCAAGCCATGTCGCCATGCCATGCCATGCACGGTCTGGGTTCCTCGATAAATGAATAAAGATGCAGCAAAGAGTGGGGTGTCTGTGAATTAAGAAAATAAAAGGAGGTGGAGAAAGACGGAGTCGAGACAGATGGAGAGAGAGAGAAGCCTCAAGGAGCTTCTCTGCATCGGGGATGGAGAGAGGGAGTAACAAGGGATCCCAAGGATCTTTCTTTACCTTTGTATGCGTCGCGCTTCTCCAAATCGAGCTGTTTCTGGAACGCGGCGTCGGGCCCATGCTCCCACAGCTTCTTGTCCTCAGACAACTGTTTCGAATCCAGGAAGCTGACAGGCGATTCGACCAACACGGGCGAGAAGAGTTTAAGGTAGCTCTTGTCGCCCTTGCAGACTACGGTCGCGTTCAGGCGCTCTCGGGAGGTGTCCAGACTGAGGCGTGGGCGGGTGGGCGCAGGGGGTGGTGATGGTGCTTGTGCTTGGGTGGATGTTTGGTTCTCCTTTTGGAAATGCCTCTCCATTTGATGTTGGTGTTGCTGCCAGAGGATGTTGTGATTGGGCAGGGAGTTTCTGTTGGAGGCTATTGTTGAAGATGAAGATAACGATGAGAGGTAGGGTGTGTTCTGAAGCTTCAGGTTGTGTTGCCGCGTTGGAGGAGGGACTGGGTTGTGGAAGTGGGACTTTTGTTGAGCGAACGAGAGTGGAGAGACAGACATTGCCAGGGTGGATGCCATTTTATTGTGCAAGGAGCGCTTATTATGCTGGATAAGGGTTAGAGAGATTAAAGAGTTGGAGGGAGAGAGAGAAAGAGTGTGTGCGTGTGAGAGAGTGGGAAGAGAGTGGAGATGTACAAGACACAGGTGGATGGATGGATGAATGGATGTGAAAAGAGTAGAGAGAAAGAGAGAGAGAAGGAGATGAATTGAATCTGAAGAGTGAATCGGTCTGATTCGAATTCAAAAGATTCGGGAAAAAGAAGAAAAAAAGAAGAGTGTGTGCCTGAAAGAAAGAAAGAAAGAGATAAAAAAGATAAAAAAGAAGCGGAAAACGGAAAAAAATCGGCCTCAGGGCCATCGAACCCTTTTTATAACCATCGCTCTGTTTCCCTTCTTTTGTCTATTTACGACACCATTACACCATCGTCTCTATCTCTACAACTCTATTCTCCGCTTCTTTTTCTCTCTCTTCTCTTTCTCACATCGCCACCAACGATGGGACGGAGGACAGAGAGCGATGCAAAGAGCACATCCCTCGAGACAGAAGATAACAACCCTTCGATTGATAAACATAGAAATAGAGTTGGGACATCTTTTGCATTGTGCCCAACCGTCTGTGTCTGTGTCTGTAACTGTGTCTGCGCCTGTGTCTGTGATGTGTGGCGAGGTACACATGGGCAAATGTCTGTGTGCTCGATGTGGCGTGTGGACAGCAAGGAGTCTGAGAGTGCGTCCAAATGACCAATGCACTCGCCCACATCACATCCAACATTGCCACATTCGCCACACTGCCGCTCGCCCCCCGCCTCTACTAAGCCTTCTTTTGATCGTTAGAAAGCCATATGGTTTTGGGAGGGTAGAGTTCTGTGTCTCTGTGTGTGGCAGAGTAAAAACTAGTAAAGACCTGTCTGTGCCCGTGTCCTGGCCTTGTTTCTCACCCTATGGCCCCTCCTTCCCAGACTTGCAGAGTTGTTCCTTGCAGAGGGAGTCAAGTGCAAGGGCAATTGAAGCAGTGACCCTGCTTTCGTAAGGAAGAAACACACACCAATTCCCATCAAGAGTTGGCTGTGACCCGATCCACCTGAACTTCGGAAAAATCAACAGTTGTTCCAAATGTCGTCGTGTCGGGTCACCTCTGTCTGCCTCTTTCTTTCTGTCGCTTCTTTCCTTTCATATTCATATCTCCCCACTGTTCACTTGTTCACTTTCCAGCAAAACAAAACTAAACAACGTCGAGGGAGCCCAAGGAAGGTAACAACAAAGGGATCGGATCTACGAGGAAAAAAAAAAAAAGAAAGGGTCCCAACGGCTCATCTCTCATTTCATCTCATTTCATTTTAATAATTATCGAACCTAACTAACCACATTCGTTTCATCCAATCTCACACCCCCACACCCCCACACGTACCCCCCGATCCAAGGGTCCCTTTTGTTTGATCCTCCGGATCATCATCAGTGGATATGTAGGTGTATCGATGTGGAGAAGAGGAGTCAACTGGCTATTTGGCGTTTCAAGATACGGGGAAATTGTCGAAAGGGGATTGGTTTCGTCCACGCTTTGTTTTGTTCTACATTGACTTCTTGCCCAACAAGCAAGTGAAGACCGAGGGGGGAAAAGGTATGCATGCAAACACAGACAGACAGGGTCCATCGTCCCGCACAAATTAGTATGTGCCCTGGAACAAGTCTACTAGACTAAGAGATGGTAGTCCATCTGGACATGGTCATGTCATGCATATGCGAGCAAATGCAATGGAGAGAAAAGGGGAATCTAAACGAGTGGACATGGTCTGTAATAAAGAATAAGCTATGCTCTTCTGTCCTGTGCTTTAACTATGATGCAGGAAGGGAGGTGGGGACAGGGGAGAATAAGGGGGGTCAATTGATGATTTCAAAAATAAGAGGATTAACAATAATAAGGGTGGGGAATGTGTTTGCAGCTAGCAGGAGCATGGGCATAACTTCAGGGGATTAGGAATGAAGAAAGACAGACAAGCTCTTGCCAACAAGACGCGTCCAAGGTGTCTTTTGCTCATGTGACCTAAATAATAGAGAGAAGGAGAAAGAGGAATAAGCTCTCTGCATCTCTACACCCTCCATCCTCCTCGCAGAGCTATTCAGTGGGTCGGATAGTGCGCTGTTCCCGTTGTTTGTTCCGGACAACCGATTGTTCTTTTTCAACGTTCCATCCTTTCCATTGGTGCACCCAAAGCAAGGCGCCCAGGCGGAGCAAAAACAAAAGACCATGCATGGTTCAGAACATGCATGCATGCCTGGCCCCCCCTCCTCTTCTCCTCCCCCTCCGTCATAATTTACCGAGCAAACAGCCAATTTTCTTCCAAGCCATTCTCCTGTCATATTTCATGTCGCTCAAAACCAAACGAAACGAAACAAAAAACTTCACTCCAATGCACTTCGTAAGGTACCCAGGTGAAAATATGACCAAC
Source organism: Podila verticillata NRRL 6337 (assembly GCA_000739165.1). NCBI lineage: Eukaryota > Fungi > Mortierellomycota > Mortierellomycetes > Mortierellales > Mortierellaceae > Podila > Podila verticillata. Next base: position 88,567 of record KN042416.1, on the reverse strand, counting down.
TTCCACAAGCAATCCAGGGCAACAGAGGAGAGTGAGACAAAGATAGTTGTCCTGCCAGCTACATCTTTCCCTGTTCCCAACGACGCTGGATCTAGGCAAGACATTTTTCGCAAATCTATGGTGTGGGAAACATTTTAACTTTTGCATGGGATCAACGCGCAGTGATATTGTCTCTACGGCGCCATACACAACGGAGCTCAACGAAAAAAACGCTGACGCCACACTCACTCACTCACTCACTCACACACACACACACACACACACACACACACACACACACACACACTTACTCTCTCCAATCATCACTCCGATTACTTACTTTGCTTGTAGTGCTAGCTTATTGTTGTCTTTTCCAGCTTGCATTTGGCAAGCGGGGTTGCACAGCTCCAGACAAACAACGGACAAATCACACCAATTTGCCTCTTGTGGACGAAACAGGATCAGATCGTCTCGTTTGGAATAGCAAACATTCACTTTCTCAGATTCTCAGATCTCGCTTTAATTGAGTTTGTGCAGAGATACGTAGAGCACACGCAAAATCAAGGAAGGAAGAAGACGAGAAAGGAGAAATATCATAATGAGAAAGCAGAGGCTGGTGTGTGCGTGCGTCCATCCGTTGGCCGGTTCGGCATTTGAGTTGCTTGTTGGATTGTTGTTAGGGTGGAGACAACAAAGGGCGCCCATGACCTTGGGATCAAAACCAAACTGTTTAAAGAGGGTGTCACCATTTGCTGTCAATTCCTCTCATAATTATCCCTACAAACAAAGCCACTCTTTCAACATCACAGCCAAAACACTTCGCAATCCCTCCTATATCCCAAAAAGAAATTACAATGTCAACGTGCAGTCCCTGTGAAGACAAGTCCACCACATTCACTGGCTGGGCCTGCCCTGGCTTCCCGACCCTCAAGCCCTACGACGGCCTCCCCCGCCCCTCGGCCCCAAGGACATTGAGATCGAGATCACCTACGGCGGCTGCTGCGGCGATTGTGACTGATGCAGCGCTGGCCACACCTGATGTGTCCCTAGAACTGCAACACCTTTCATGATGCCTTCAAGGACGGACGTGGCGGCCAGTCCCAAGGCGAGTTGCGAACCGTGTGAGGTTCAATGGTGCGTATTCGTTCAAAGTTCCTGCCAACATCTCTCCTGCTGAAAGTAACAAAACCAATTCTTTATCTTGGTGAGAATTCTTGTACGTTATCAAATGCAAACACTAAGAACGAAACAGTCAGTATGTCTCGGTGCGAACACGTTGTAATAGCTGCCTGTCTGTTCAGTACAAGATTTCCCACCTACACCCCCCCCCCCCCCTCAGGATTTTCGAAGCTGGTCCCCGATAAGACCGTTGGTGTCGCGGGCATTGGTGGTTTGAGCCATATGGCCATCCAGTGGGCCCGCGGCCATGAAGGCCAAGGAGGTGGTTGCCTTTTCGACGAGCGACAACAAACGTTCTGAGGTCATGAAGCTGAGTGCCACCAAGTTTGTCAGTTAAAGTAACATTGCCTCAGTGTTTATGTTCCCCTCTCCTCACAGTTCATGCTAATACCTTTCCTCCCAACCGTTCTTGCAAACAATGCAAAAAAAAAAAAAAGGACCACGAATTCCGAGCAGCAGTCCACTCGATCACATCCTCATCGTAAGCCTTGGCAAAACGTGAGCTGGAACGAGCTCGTCTCCTCAGTCGCCAGCTACGGCACGTTCGTGCTGCTGGCGCTCCCCGAGTCGCTCGTGGCGATCTTCCGCCAAGTGAGCGTGACGGGCTCGCTGACGGGCGGGTGTCGCACTGTGCTCGAGATGCTCGACTTTGCGGCCAAGCACAACATTCGGCTCTGGATCGAGAAACGGGAGATGAAAGATGTCAACGAGGTGGTCAAGTATGTGATGGAGGGTGGGCCTCGCTATAAGGTTGTGATGGAAATGGAGGCTGCTTCAAAAGATTTGGAAAGTGACATTGCTACTCACATTAAAAAAAAAAAAAAAAAAAAAAAAAATAGCAAATGAGCAAAAGTTGTTTAATAGATAATAAAATGATAAGAAAAACTAGTCTGTTGACTGGCGATGTTGGAGTCAAAGCCAGTAAGATAATGGAACTTTTTTTTTTTTTTTTTTTTTTTTTTTTCAGGAATACCATTTAGCAGTGTAGCATTTACAACGCGCGTTCGTGACAATAATGGGGATGCAGAAAAAAAAAAGGGGGGGACCCAAAAAAATAGGAATGCAGAAGAAAAGGGGAGGGATACTGAACAAAATGTGATGCAGAAAAAGAAAGCGGATACAGAAGAATAGGGGAGGAACGCCAAAGAAACCAAGGTGCTATTCAACCAGATAACTGGCTTGTGGCAGCGAAGCGTTCACAGTAACGTTGCTTTTTGATTCTTCGATGTAGGCTCTTTCTCTCCTCCTTGCAAAGGAATTCTAGTACTAAGCGTTGAGGAAATGTTGATATGTTAAGGCGTGTTGTGTTTCATGTTTCATCGATCACGTGCAAATGATTAAATGAGGATTAAAGATTATGTTTATGAGATTGATGGGTTTAAATACTAGTGAAGAGTTGGGCTACACAGCGGGCGGTGATGACGAGGAGAGCTATGTGGAGGTGGTGATGAGGAGGAGGGCCACATAAAGGTGGTGACGACGAAGAAGGACGCACAAGAGTCAAGCTGCGCTGGCTGCACAGACCATAGTGGACGCGTATGTCAAAGAATCCGTTTGCAACGAAGTAACAAAAATATTTGCCTGACTCAGAAACGAACGCTAGCTGCTTTGTCCAGTGTGAACTTGATCATTAAAAGCCAATGCTAATTTCAACTCCCCGGAGCGTCCGGTGACTCTTGAATGCAAGCTTGCCAATACAGTCGCCATTCATATGCATTCCCAATACTTTTTTTTTTTTTTTTTTTTTTACCAAAATTTTTATTGCCTGGAGGGGTCTGAAATACAACTACAATAAAGTTTTGGCTGTCAACTGTGTGATTTGGTGGCTTATGGGGAAAAAGAGGGTGTGAGACTAGATTGTTTTTTGATTTTTGATTTTTCTTTGTTGACGGTAGTTGTTTTGGGCAATCAAGGTATCAAGGTTGTGTTGCGCCATGTTAACTCCTGCTGCTCGAGAGACCGCCTCATCATCAAAAACAAAGGCATAGTGCAAGCGCCAGATTCCTAGGAGCGTACTAGCAATGAGCTGGATAGGAGTTTAATTGAGGTTCCTTGGGGGCCGCATCTGGCGGTTGGAGCGAGATAGCAGTGAGCAGAGTTCGTCATCAGTCCAAAGGAGCTTGTGCGTGTATTTGAGAAGGACTTTGATCCAGATTTCACGTTTGACTGGGCACAAGAAGAAAAAGTGATTTTGGTCTTCATTTGGGTGTTGGCAAATTGGGCATGCTGGTGATTGCTGTTGTTGCCGCCAGATCCGGGTCCGAAGGGAGCCTGTTGCAATCTTGCCCTGTAAAGCACGCCACCAGATTGTTTGAGCCTTGTGAGGGATGGTCGCCTTCCAGAATCGAGACCATTGGGCAGGAGTGCCATAGCGTTGATCTGTGTCAGGTGCTGCTTTGATGAGGAGGCGAAGCTGTTTTGAGTCAGCATCCAGAAGTGTGGGTGACATGAGTAGCGTTCCTACTGGGAGAACCATTGATAGTAGTCGTTGGGCAAGGTCATCGCCAGTGGCCAGAAGAGGGACTACCATGCCTCGGGTCACATCAGGTTGGAACGTGAAAGGATGCTTTCGCCATAGAGTCATGAATTGTCGATTGTTGGGGAGGTCCTGTCGTAATGTTAGGAGTCGAGTGTTGGGGCTGAATGTGAAGACATCACTCATCCTGAATGTCATAGGCTGGCATCGTCGACTAGGAGGGTGATTCACCCATCGAATCCACCATTCAAGAGGAGTGGCCAGTAGTGTCTCTGCTGGTGGCAAGAGGTGGGTGATCCATGCTGCTACGGCTTCTTTCTGTCAAGACCGAGATCATGCACGGTAATAGCAAGGGCGAGTTCACCTGGCTCCCAAAGATCCCCCTTATCGCTGGCGAAGACGACAACTCTCCAGTCAAGTTTCGCCGAAGACAAATCCCTCTGCGCCCTGCTTATGCTATGACAATCAACAACGTCCAAGGTCAAGCGCTTGGTCATGCTGGCATCTACTTGCCAGAACCTCCGTTTGGACACGGTTAACTCTATGTCGCTCTTTCACGGTGCAGTAACCCTGCCAACCTCAAGATCTTGATCAAAAATGGAACCCTGGCCGGTCATACTGCTACATATACCCGCAATGTAGTTTATAGAGAGATCTTCACACCCCCTTAATAAAAGAGAAGATCCTCACACCCCCTCAATAAAAGAGAAGAAAAAAATTGATAGAAAATATTATTGTTCGAAATACGGCAAGATCATGAAACCCCTCCCCTGGCTTCTAAGCCACGGGCAATCGCTAGTGAAAAAAAGAAATGAATGAGAATGTCAAATTCGCAAAACATGAGATCACTTTTTCGGAGCACTGTATCTTACCTCTCACCCCTTTCCTCTTTCTTACTCCCTTTCTCACGTCTTTGATCCCCTTTTCCTTGCTTGTTCTCCTTTTTTCCACATTCCATTCCTCTCTCACATTCGCATTCGAACTCACTTTATTCGAATCGGATTCCAATCAAGCCAAATTCGATTCGAGTAATTGGAATAGGGGGTTTCAAACCTAGCTTTTTTTTGACCGCATTATTTTGGGGAAGAGAAAAAAATGCGTCCGCATTCGAAAATTTAGGCCGCATTTTCAGATGCGTCTGGTCCGACCCTGACGCATTCTCCACCACGCATTCTTTTTTGTGCAACATCAAAAATGCGACGCATGTTTTTTGATCAAAGTTTAGGTTTGAAACCCCCTAATAGAAGGGTACCTGTTGTTGAGGTTAAGAGGCTGGCTTAATGTACAACTCAAATGCCTCTCAATATTGGGGCAGGAAGACATCAATCTTTCGACTAGTGCTTGTGAGTGTTCAAAAAAGCGGTTTATATAAATATCCGCTAGACACCATTATCCGTTCTGTTGATTTTGCATACCTGATTCACCATCCACGCTGTGGCCTAATCAACAGCCATCACACCCTCACCATATTCGGTGTAACTGCAACGTATTTCGATATCATTTTTATACGCAATGGCAACATCCTCTAGACTTGTATCCATTTCAACAAACCTGATACAGTTTGTCAAAGTCTTCTGCTCAAACTCCATCAACAATCGCACCCTCATTCGGAAACCACGCGATATACTCTGGATTGTTGTCAGTCTATGGTTTATGCGTCGTGTCTCAAGGGTACATTAGCGTTGTCTTGTATCTTTCTACTCAGGGTCAGCTGTTAGCTATGACGCAACAATCACTGACTTCCACAAATTTATTTCTCGCCGTACAATCCTGCTATTTGACAGCTGGTATCCAACGCCTTTTTCCATCCGCTGTCGCGACTTCCCGGAAACAACATTATAGCCTCGTCTTACTTGCTAATAACTGCTGCTACCCTCTGTGGACGCGCCCAGCATCTTTTGCCCCTCTTCCATAAGAGATATGGCAAAGTTGTTAGGATCGGTACTAATCTCGTATCCGTCGCGGACAAAGACATGATTCGTGAAGTAAGGACCCTTCTTTAGATCCTTGCGTGTTACCTATTTGTATTTTAAAATATCCGTAGAATTGAGCAAGGTCTAATGAGAAATGTCTGTAGATTTTAGTGAGGATTGACTTACCAAGGTCTGAAGTTATTCATCGGGCGTTCGACTTTGACGGGCAGCAAAACTTGTTTTCCACCCGCAGTAAGGACCTTCATAAGGCCAGGGTATGAGACAATTCCACGCTCCGTCAGTTAATCTGCACCACCCTCTCCGCAGTGACGCCTGTCAATTATCTAACCATCGTTTCCGATTTGTTAATGTTCAATTGGCAATGAGTAGCGTCGACATATATCACCTGCGTTTAGTTTGAAACACCTCTGCTCGCTTGAGCCTGCCCTGCACGAATGTACTCAAATCTTGCTGCAGAAGATTGACGAGATCGTCAGTAATCCTGGCGTTGTCAAGCATGGAACTGTCCTGCCAAAAGGTCATATTGATATTGGCTATCTCAGTATTTGCTTTTCGGTGGACATCATCGGGGAACTGGTATTTGGCAAGACTTTTCAAATGGTCAAAGAAGGAACACACCCGGTACCGGAATTGCTCGCCAAGACACTGAAGGGCTGCGCGCTTCATCATTTCGCACCATGGTTGAGATACATACTGCCGCCGCTTGACTTTTCGTTTTTCGACTTCATTTACGTGAAGATTGCGGAGAGGAATGCAAGCAGCTCAAAAGGAAAACTGAACATATTGCATCATCTCTTGAATGCTCAGCAGAGGGAGAGCGAAAGAGGCAGCGGCGAAGCTGGAGATGAGTATGAAGACATGGTCTCAGAAAAGCTCACGGACAAGGCCATTGCAACGGAATGCGCTGTCTTCTTGTAAAATACACTTTTGCCCAAGAATGTAATCAGCAGCTAATTTGTATTTTTCCTTGATTAACTCAAATGTCCTGGCATTTCTTCCTTCTAGAGCTGCTGGAGCTGATACCGCAGCTTCGATAATGGGCTATACGTTAATGTTTCTGGCAAAGAACCCTGTCAAGCTTGCCAGGCTACGAGAGGAGATCGATTTCGCCACAGCTAATAATGATGACGGTGCTTTGCCTTTCCTTGACCAGATCAGTCAACTCCCGTACTTCAATGCATGTATCAAAGAGACCCTCCGCATTCATCCAATTCTCCCAACTGGTACAGCACGACTTTTCAGAAAGAAGATGTGATTGTAGTTGCTTCTTGTACGATGGGTGATGCACTAACGTATGCTGACACTGCGATAGGAATCCCAAGGGAAGTGAATGAGGATATGACAATCAATGGATACTTCTTTCCAAAAGGAACAAGTAAGTTCAAGGAAAATACTGATTTTCTTGCTCACTTGGTTGTTGCTCATTGTCCCTTTCCTTACTTAGTCCTACTAGCGAACTACCCTCAACTTCATTGGTCCGAAGAGTACTTTTCACAAGCTCACAAGTTCATCCCAGAGCGCTGGTTGCCCAGTGAATCACCATTCCCACCGGTCATAGATAAAGTGTTCTATCCATTCTCAGCAGGTGCGAAGAGTTGCATAGGCAAGGGGTTTGCCATGATGAGTCTGCGCCTAGCCCTAGCCGCCTTGGTCCTTAATTACGATATGGAGAGGGCTACCCCCGAGCTTGACGACGATATCTTTGAGGCTAGCCCCGGTCCAGACCAAGGAACCTGTATCATTCGGATGGAGCGGCGAAGGAAGGCGCCGTATATAATGAGAAGTGACTCTGGTACATCGATGACATCGATATAAAGTGACGGCTAGTGCAACGGTCGATACCATCCCTCAGATTAGGTTCTCGTCAAAGCCACAAGTAGTCAACAAACCCCTGTGCAAGTGCTGCCGTAATAATTGATGACTTTTGACCCGTGTTTTCCTTGTCCGAGTCATGCTTCAGTTTCATCTTGAGAAGTTCTTTCTCAAAATCCAACTTTTTTTGTTCAAAGTCGATGCGCTTGCCTTCCAAGATGTTCTGCATTTGTCGACTCTGGAGTTCAAAATTGATCTTGAACTCCTCTATTTCCTTCATTGCTAGTAAGCGTCAACCCAAAAAAAAAAAAAAAAAAAAAAAAGTTAAAGAGACGAGTTAAAAAGAAAAAAAAGAAAAAAAAAAAAGGAAAAGCACAGCAATAATAATGACAACAATCGAACAATCTAGCAAAGTTGACCAATACCTTTGATCTTAGTGGCATATGACTCTGCAAAGGCTGCGGCGAAGGCGTTGCGAGATTGTGGGGCAGCCTCAGCCACGAGTGTTGGAAGGTCCTTATGGGGATCCTTGGTCTTGGACTTTTTGCCAGAGGTGGTGTCGTTGGACATTTTGGCAGTGACGGTGGACTTGAACTTTTTGGCAGGAGTGGTGACATTGGTTCCAGTCTTGCGTCGCTTCGGAAAACCAATAGGTGTGTTTTGGATCGGTTCATTTTCCTTGTTGCCGTCAGACATCTCCTCTACATCCTCAGTTCGCAAATCTGCATTGTTGTTCTCATCCTCCAGAAGATAATTATCATCGTCATCAAAGTCATAGCCGACAGAGTCCTCACGTTCAAAATCGATGTGCGCCTCTGGTTGTGCCCTCTCTTCCAAATGTTCGATAGCGACGGTGGCAAGGGTATGGAGATCATGATCTGGCTCCTCAGAATCCTGAACATCACTTCCAACAGAGTCGCCCAACCCTTCCTCATCTTCAACTTCTTCTCTTTCCTCAATATCGCCCCCTTCCGCCTTCTCAAGATCTCCCTCAACATTCCCCTCATCATCCTCCTCCTCCTCCTCCTCCTCCTCCTCCTCCTCCTCCTCCTCCTCCTCCTCCTCCTCCTCCTCCTCCTCCTCCTCCTCATTCTCTACCTCCTCCTCATCCTCCTCGACATCATATCCCTCAACACCATGAAGATATTCAGTCTGGCTCATGGAAATTTCGCCCAGCGGGACAACATTTGGCTTCTTGCCAAACAGCTTATCCATCGTTTCATAGAAAGGACATAGCCACTCGTGCTTGACCTCCAAGGAAAGGATGCCTTTCTTGCGGTCAGCTTCGGTAATGCCAAAACCAGTCTCGTGATGTAATGCTTTGACTCTCTTGTAACTGGCTTTGTAACGAAAAAACCGTTCTTTCACTCCTCGGCCATCGACACCCAGGCGGTTCTTGCTACGGGAACGAAGAATTTCGGCCAACTCGTCCCATGCTTCCTGGGGAGATCTAAGATTTCCAACTGGTGTTTGACGTGAATGACCAAAGACGGACTCGAAGTTGGCCTTTGATCCGAGCCAACCATGGATGACTTCATAGTCCTCTCTGCGATATGGGACCTTGGACTTCGCTCTTGCTGCCTTGGACTGCACTTTCGCCGCCTTGGACTGTGCTTTTGCTGCCTTGGACTGCAACGCCTTGGTAGGGGTTTTCTTTGACATGGATCCCTTGGTAGGGGTTGCCTTGGATCTGTTGGTCGTAGCCTCGTTTGTCACGGCTCCCTTGAGCGCCGCCACCTTGGATGAAGCTCGGGTTGTAGTGGTGACAGTCTTGGTGCTGGATGCAGTGGTAGAGTTTCGGGTGTTTCTGACCATTGGGCAGGTTGGCATGTGGTGCGGATGAAGGGAAAGATGGTTTGACTGTCAGGGTGGCTGTGGACAGGAGATTTATTTAGAATGGTGTTATGAGTGTCGGTGGCAAACCGCATCCAAAAAAAAAAAAAAAAGAATGCGGCGCTTTGACAGGTCGCATCTTCGTTCGATTTGTGATCGCATTTTTTGTCTGTGCAAAAAAAATGCGCCGTATTTTATTTGGACCAAGTCCAGGTTTGAAACGCCCTAATGAATAAGGAGGAGAAGGTAGAGCCATAGCCATTTTCTGGATCTTCATGCCTTGCATAGGGGATGGAACAAACACAACCAGATCCAACGGGCACTCGTACTTTTCCCGGAAACATATAGTTAAAAAAAAACACTCGATCTCATCCCACAATATCGTTATGCAGATCTGGACCAGTCATTTGACAGAGAAACAAACTGGACGTGTACTAGGAGAACTCGGATTTGTTTAAGGAGGCTCGAGCGTGATGAAATTCATGCTTCGCTTTCATGGCGTGAATCGTCGTGCCACGCGTAACCGTTCACCCTTTTTTTTTCTGGAACCATGTCGACTAATCACAAATATACCTCTTTTAGGCTCGGACAGTGCCTTCTCGCCATCTTCCCACTCCGCCCTTTTGAGAGTGAGCAGAGGATGGACAGCGCCAATCGACTCCATCCATCCAATATATATATCGCACCCCCTCGATCAAAACAACAAAAAACAACACACACACACACACATACACACACATATATCCAAAACATGTCTGTTCCTACTGTCTGTGAAGACAAGTCCGCCACGTTCAGCGGCTGGGCCTACTCTGGCTCCACGACCGTCAAGCCCTGGCAGTACCACCCCCGCCCCCTCGGGCCCAAGGACGTCGAGATCGAGATCACCCACGGTGGATGCTGTGGCTCGGACGTTCACCTTGTCCACGGTCGCATGGCGGCCGACCCGACCATCGGTCCCATCATTCCGGGCCACGAGATCGTCGGTAAGATCACGGCCGCCGGCGCAAAGTCGCATCATCACGTGGGCGACTTGGTCGGTGCAAGCCCTCTGATCGACTCCTGTCTCAACTGTGACAATTGCAAGAATCACTACGAGCAGTTCTGCACTAAGAGAACATTTGTATACAACGATCGATTCAAGGACGAGCGTGGAGGAGTCCCTCAAGGAGGGTATGCGGACCGTGTGAGAATCAATGGCGATTTTGTGCACAAGATCCCGGCTAGCATATCGGCCGCGGAAGGTAAAACCAGTCCCATTTTTTCGTTGCTATCTGGGGCGGATAGAGGACGGAAGAGGGGGAAGAGAAAAAAGGAGCTTCAGTCAAAGTACATTCCACCCTATTAACCAAGGGGTTGTTTTGTCCGTGGATGAAAATACAGCGGCCCCTTTGTTCTGCGCTGGTTTGACGACCTTCTCTCCTCTGAGAGAGCACGGTGCTGGACCTAGCAAGTCTGTTGGCGTGATCGGCATTGGAGGTCTGGGCCATTTGGCAATCCAGTGGGCAGCCGCCATGAAGTGCAAGGAGGTTATCGCCTTCTCGACCAGCAACAACAAGCGCGACGAAGCCAAGAAGCTCGGCGCCACTAGATTTGTCAAGTAAGATACAAAAAACCATACCCCTTCTCTCTCCCATCACTATTTTTTTTTTTTTTGGCTTCTGAAACTCGATAGTCTAGAATTCTAAAAATGGGTTTTTCTTCTTCTTCCTCCCCTTCTTGGGAAATAGCTCCAAGGACCCTGAAGAGTACAAGGCTGCCATGCACTCGGTCGACATCCTCCTCGTCGCCGGCCTCGGCAGGACCACGGACTGGAACGAGCTCCTTGGCCTGGTCGCCGACCGCGGCACATTTGTACTGTTGGCCGTACCCGAGTCGCCCTTCACGATCAACGCATTTGAGCTGCTTTTGCGCCAAGTGAATGTCACAGGTTCCCTTATCGGTGGTCGCAAGATGGCGGCCGATATGCTCGAGTTTGCGGCCAAGCACAACGTGCGCCCTTGGATCGAGAAGAAGCCCATGACTGAGGTCAACCAGGTGCTCGACTATGTGAACGACGGCAAACCTCGCTACCGCGTTGTGATGGAAACAGAGGCAGCGTCCAGAGTTTAAAGAATCCCAAAAAGCCAGCATGTATATATTTAGAGCAAGTAGCAAGTGGAGGTACAAACACTCTAGCAGAATAAGGTTAACTCTGAACGCTTTGTGAATTTGCAGTAGAGAGGGTACACTGAACAGGGGAGTATGTGTGCATTTTTTTTGGGCGCCAAAGTAGAGCGAAAAGAGAGTGCCCTTCATGCTTTTTGGCCATGCCTTCATATATGCTGCTGATAGTAGTCTCGAATCTTAGGTGGGATATTGCATCATCCATGGTCCTGCACAAACCCAACTTCGCTCCTCTTTTTTTCTGCGAACTTCCTTTCTCTTCCTTTTTTCGTCTCTTGCCCTTTGAATGTTTTGATTATGGGGAATCTCAACCTCACCACGCCACTTCTAAAAGTGCCATTTTCTTCTGGACCGGATTAATGTTCCTACCAGCGACTGCATACCAGTTGGCCGCTGTTCTTTTCTCTCTCCACCTTCTACTCCAATGCCTACAAGTCCTACCACACTCTCGTCTACATTCTCGCTTCCACTGCTCTGGCTCCCGTGATCTTCTGACATGGAACTCTAATCCTTACCTCCAGAACTAGGTACCCACTACACATAGTTGAATAGCCTGGCTTCCGCCGCAACGTAGCTTTTCATCACAACACTACCTCTTCAATTCTTCCCTTACCTTTCTGGTGTCCTATCTAGTTTATAATCACCTTTCAAATACGTTCCACTTTGTTCAATTAAAATCTACGCCATGGCTAAGGCAGTGATCGTTCAGTGTCGTGTTAATCCAATTCACTTTATAGTCAACAACTGTTCTCTACATCCAACACGGGTTATATAGTACTATGTGACAACGTTTAGTCTGCGAGATTTGATGCAGCACCTATGGTCCGATCGAGTTTCTCCACACGTACAAAGTGGTCAGAGTCAAGTTGGTCTCGAGTGCTTCAGAATGTGCCTGAGCTCCTCTATCACCAATTGAGTTATTCTGCAATTCGAAGGTGATCATGGTTAGGTTGGTCTTTCGCGCCTCAGACAACACTTGAGCTCCATTGGTTCTGATCGAGTTACTCATCAAGTACAAACTAGCCAAAGTTGAGTTGGTCTTGAGTGCCTCAGCCAGTGCATGAACTCCTTCATATCCGATCAGGTTGGTGCTCAAGTTCAAATTAGTCAGGGTGGAGTTTATCTTCAGTGCCTGAGCCAGCGCCTGAGCTCCGTCATCCCAGATGGAGTTGCTCATCAAGTATAAAGTAGTCAGAGCCGAGTTGATCTTGAGTGCCTCAGTCAGATCTTGAGATCCGTTGTCTGTGGCTGCATTGCTCTGCAAGTCTAGAGTGGTCATGGCCGAGTTGGATCTAAGTGCTTCAAACAGCACTTGGGCACCATTGTCTCCAATCGAGTTGCTCCACAAGTATAAACTGGTCAGAGTCGAGTTTGATTTAAGTGCCTCACCCAGCGCATGACCTCCGATATCTCCAATTGAGTTGCTCATCAAGTCCAAAGTGATCTCCAATCGAGTTGTTATGCAAATCCAAAGTGGCCAGAGCCGAGTTGGTCTTGAGGGCCTTAGATAACGCATGAAATCCGTTGTCTGTGATAAAGTTGCTCCACAAGTACAAAGTGTCCAGAGTCGAGTTGGTTTCAAGTGCCTCAGCCAGAGCCTGAGCTAAATTGACTTGATATTTTCGAACAGGGACTGGCGAAAGCCAAAACTCACGCGACCTATTTTTGTGTTCTCTAAATGCTCTGACTTCGTCCACCTTTTTTGACGAACAGGTGCCATTATAAGTTGAGTGTATTATGCAACCCCTACTGTAACCTCCATAGTACCGTCTATTGTCTTCGTTCTTCAAGAGCCACTGCACATCTACATCACCCGGCCTAGCACTCATTCTCCATTTTCATAATCAACTCGTCCGAGGCTATGTGCAACAGCTGGGGACAGAACTGTAAGGAAGGAAGAGATGATTGTATTAAGAAGAGAGAAACGGGGCTAAAATAGAAAACTACTTGTGGCTTTGGCGAGAACCTAATCTGAGAGATGGTATCGACCGTTACACTACCACTTCAGTGGCCGAACTGCCTTTGAACTTGCCAGCAGTGATGGTGTCGGTGGAGGTGGCGATGGTCTCGCCATTAACATCGGTAACGGTCGTGGTAAATGAGAACGTACTCGTGTTCCCATTGATCCAACCGATCATCTTTTCTCCATGCAATCCGTCCAACAGGGTCTTGCAGGAATATCCGGGGTTGCTGGTTTTAACAGAGTACGACCCACCGCTGATGGATGTGTCCGTTGAAACACAGGGCCCCAGCGTGCCTTCGACATTGATTGAAGTATTCTCTGGCTTAAACGTCAGACTTGGGGAGAAGGTGACAAGTTCAGTGCCATGACATATCTAGGGTCCCTGTGTCGCCTGGTGGGCAGGTGCAATAACGCCAAGCCCAAAGAAGATGGCCATAACAATGGGGACCTTACACTGTGAAAGTTGGTGGGCCAACGTCAGACAAATTGAGACTTCTTCTTGTCCTCGGCTGGGTTCGCTTTCAACAATGTCATGAACGCCTCCACTGGTTACTCACCTTTCTTTTTAAACTCAGGCTTCCACCTGTGTGTCCCAGTGTCACTACTCCTGATGGAAGACAGCACCAACCCCACTGTTCAAGAGTTCCTACAGGAGCAGAGTGCAGTACTGACGCCGGCCAAGAAGCAATTGAAGAGGTACAGGAGAGGCAATCATAGAACGCGGACGCACACCGACGAGACCATGTATACAAGGTCGGCGATCAAGTCTCGCTCAGTACCGAGAATATCACTGTCGACGCAGATCGGAATCACCCCATTACCAAACTGTCGGCTTGCTTTGTGGGACCTTACACTATCTTGGAACAACACTCGCCTGTCTCATTCTGCCTGCAGCTGCTGCTGATATTGAAAGTTTATGGTGTCTTCCATGTGTATCGCTTTTGACCCTACCAGCCATCGCCAGAGTCACTAAGGCAATGCACACCTGCCAGACCTCCCCCGGATATCGTCAATGACGCTGAAGGGTTCGAGGCAGAGAGTATCCTGGATCATCGCACGTGGCGCAACCACCAGGAGTTTCTCGTACTCAGGAGAGGCTACCCAAGAGAGGACGCAACATGGGAACTGTCCAGCAACCTGAGAAACGCGTCCCTAGTGTTGCGACTGTACAAACGAAAAAAATTGAACTTTAACTTTAAATAGGAAGGTGTCACAAGAAAAGACCCTTGCATGGGGTGGATCTTGATAATTTAGCAAGTTGACAAATACATGCCCACTCATGTTCTCCTACAGGGAAAATGACCCCCTCCTTCCTATGCAAAAATTTCTTGGCCTCCCAAGACCAAGTCAAGACAGTGTCAATTAGCCCAAGATACCATGGCACTCTCGCTTAATTCCCGTATCAAAGACTCATCCCTTCATGGCCAATGGCATGGAATTATCATAGAAATCAGAGAGGGAGAAGTTTATTATGTATAATCAGCAAGGTTTCCTACGCGGGTACTTTCTCTTTAATCAACTTTTCCGAGAACGCCCACAACTCCTCTTGCAACGCCTCATCCAGAGCATAAGCACTCGGCTGAATCTCATTTGCAATAGGAACAAAATACCGTCCTCGGATATCCTTGTTCACAATCTCAGGACTCGTAGCGACATACAACTGTGTCAACGCACCGACTTCTGGGGTCATTGCCATGACAGCCGTTATAGCCCCAAGGATCCTTAAGACCACCGGTCCAAACAAGTCCTTGTTGTGGCGTTGCAGTTCTGTGGCTACGAAGCCAGGGTGGACAATGTTGACATAAACTTGTGTATCGGCAAGTCGACGGGCGAGTGCTTTGCCAAAGAGAACGTTGGCGAGTTTGGAACGACCATAGCGAGAAACAATAGTGGACATCTTCTCGTCGTTAAGGGTGTCAAAGTCAATACCACCCTCGACTGGTCTTTCGTGGGCATGAGAACTGTACCGAGAAAAGAGTGGAGCGAAGCAATTGCACAGTTAGTGCGACAGTTGACCGGAGGCATTGTTATGTAGGGATCCTTCCTTCAACGAGTGCGATGTGTCTATATCCGCAAGTGTTACCTCAAAATTACAATTCTCGAAGGTTGTGACTCCTTGATCCGATCCAACAACGCTGTCGTGAAAACAAAGTGTCTATGAAGAGGAAGGAGGGAAGGAGGTGACAATTAACATTCCAACAGTTTAGCAGGCTGTATTTTTTAGGGTTCAAAAAAGCAGTCGCTTGGTTCTCTTACCCCATATGGTTGACAGCGAACTGCTGTTCGATGCCATCGGCACTCAATGCAAAAGGGGTCGTCATGATACCCGAGTTATTGACAAGCAGGTGCAAAGGCAAACCCTTGCTCAAGAACTCGTTCGCGGCCTTCTTACACTTGCTCATATCGTTCAAGTCCAATTCCAAAAACTCAAGGTTGGGGGCCTGAGCTCGGGGGTACTTTTCCTTGATCTCTTGTTTAGCCTTCTCGATCGCATGCAAGGCACGTTCCTCGCTACGGCAGGCCAAAAACACATGTGCGCCGTGACCAGCCAAAGCGACCATGGTCGCGTATCCGAGTCCTGCATTGGCACCGGTCACAATCGCCACTTTGCCGGTCTGATCAGGAATGAGGTCGTTTGAGTAGCGGTTGGGAGTGAAGTATGTCTTCCAGTACGCCAGCTGTTTCATGGAGCTCATTGTTGTAAAGTGTTTTGTGTGTGTATGTGTGAATGAGAGAATATTGAGGGTGAGTGCGAGGGCGAGGGCGAGAAACAAGAAGTGCTTAGAATTTTTCGTTGCATGAAATTTATGCACAGTTTTTTTGGACATTCGGAGAAGGTTTCTTTTGGAGTCATGGAGTAAAGTTTATAAAAATGGCAGTCACTCGATCTACACCACGCATGACTCCGCAAGAACAGGAAGAATATGATGCTCTAGCATTCACCCATGGTCACGGAGAAGAACAAAGTCTGCCAAAATACGAAAAGCAGACTCAATGAGCAGACCCGCGTGATCTATCCAACATTGATTCTTTTTTTCTTTTTCCCCTCGTCTTCGTCTCGCACGTACGACTCTTCTTCAATGCTCTCTCTTACTCAAGTGCCGATGTTCGCAGAAAAAATGCAGGACAAGTGTGCTCGTTTCGGTCAGTGATTATGCGAATGTGTGATTAAAACATGTGCAAATGCGAGGGATGAGAATTATATGGAAGGGAAGGCTTGCTTCATGCGAATGGGACAAGAACAGAGATGGTGGTATTACTGCAGTGACAAAAAATAGCGAAGAACAGTGGAGTGAGTGTGCTAAATGGGTGGCACCATTACAGATGTAACAGTCTCTGTGCCTCTTCCATCCTTTGCAAACACTCTCTGCAGATTGAATATAAACGCAAGGAGGATCCGCTTGACTTTGAGTTCAGCCTCACCCAGTCCAAAGCCAGGTTGTTAAAATGTTGTTAAAGGCCACACTTGAATGTCAGTTGCCACCTGTTAAATGCAGCAGTCGTAGAGTGAGGGCGAAGATCTTGTTATTCAGTCGATCCGCCTATCTTTCCAAAGTTGAAGCTGTTGGTCGTAACCGCCTCAACGGCCTTAGGGTCAGCCATGTCTGCATGCTGCATGCGATGATTTCACTTTATGTCAGCACAACATATGGGGTGGGAAAAATAGTCGTCGCTGTAAACACAACCTAGAACTGACCATAAGCTGTGCACACTTGCATCAGAGGCGGATTGACCTTAATGGCGCTTTTCATTTTAGAAACAGGACAAAAATGACCTCCAATTTTGGCGACGTTCGATACACTCAATTCTTGACATCCAAGATGTCCCGGAAAGGAAGCTAAGGATGTCAATTGAGATGTCGACGTCGTCAAGGGAACGTGTCAACAGTTCAAAGTCCAGTTCAATGGACTGGATGAAGTGAGGGGACACGTCAGCCCAAAAAAAAATTGTTCGATCGGGTTCTGCCAAAACAAATTTGCGCAGGGTTGTGATTGGCTCGGCAAATCAATGATCCCCTCACAGAAGAGAGATGCCTCACACAAGCAAAAGCAAAAGGGAGGAAAGGAAACGATGGCATGAGTAAACCATTATGCGTCTTGCATTTCATTGGCTCGGGATCGATGTTAGAGCTTGTTCTTCGAGTCTTGCACCTCCAAAAACAATGAAATCCTCCATCTGGGATCTGAGTCTCCTTTTTGATACGCGATGCACACGCACACCTCATGCCCGATCGACAACATCTGCCTTTTTTTGACCAAACGTTGGCTAATGCGTCCAAGGAAAGAGGGGTCGAAACCAGACAAGCCTCGTGTATAAAAGAGAGGCCCCGGTTTTCACCATTTTACTCATCATCAACAACAACAACCTTCTTTCAACAGTCAACCGAGTTATACCCAGCACCTTTCTCTTCCAAGCAACAACAACAACAACAACTATGTCTGCCCCTCAATACACTCCCTGTGAAGACAAGTCCGCCACTTTCACTGGCTGGGCCTCTACAGGCACTGCCACTCTCAAGCCCTGGTCCTACCACCCTCGCCCCCTCGGACCCAAAGATGTCGAGATCGAGATCACCCATGGCGGCTGCTGCGGTTCTGATATCCACACCATCACAAGCGGCTGGGGTGAGCTCACTCTCGGCCCTGTCATCACTGGTCACGAGATCATTGGCAAGATCGCCGCTGCTGGTCCAGAGTCTGGCCATCAGGTCGGCGACGTTGTCGGAGCTGGCGGTCTGATCGATTCTTGTGGCCATTGTATCGAGTGCGAGCGTCACCAGGAACAGCTGTGCGCCCAAAAAACCTTTGTGTTCAACGACACGTTCAAGGACGGACGCGGAGGGTTGTCATATGGAGGATTTGCTGACCGTATCCGTGCCAATGGTGACTTTGTGTACAAGGTTCCCTCCAACATTTCTCCCGCTGAAGGTAGTTTACATCTTATTTTTTGTCGTTGCCTAGTAAAAAAATCAAAACTAACAAGGAGGCATATTCCGCTGTTCATCAAAATAGCTGCCCCTCTGTTCTGTGCCGGTCTGACAACCTACGCTCCTCTCCGAGACCATGGTGCTGGACCCGACAAGACTCTTGGTGTCATTGGTATCGGTGGTTTGGGCCACATGGCCATCCAGTGGGCCGCTGCCATGAAGTGCAAGGAGGTCGTTGCCATCTCCACAAGTGATCGCAAGCGAGATGAAGCATTTAAGCTCGGTGCCACCAAGTTTATCAAGTATGCCCTCTTTTTTTTTGTCTCTCTCTTTCTTCTACGACCCACATGCTTGTGTCCAACAATAGTCTAACCATACCGCCACCTCGACAACCTTCTCAAACTTAGCTCCAAGAACCCTGAAGAATTCAAGGCCGCTCTCATGTCCATGGATATCGTTGTGTGTACCAGCATCGACAAGAACGCCGACTGGGGCGAGCTCCTCTCCTTGGTCGCCAACGGTGGCAAATTCATCATGTTGGCCATGCCCGAGTCGCTCATGGTCATCCCCCCAGCTGCATTGCTCTTCCGTCAAGTGTCGATTGTAGGATCGCTCATTGGTGGCCGTAACACCACGGCCGAGATGCTGGACTTTGCCTCCAAGCATAACGTTCGTCCTTGGATCGAGAAGATGCCCATGTCCGACGCTAATGCGGCAATCAAGCATATGATGGAGGGCGGACCTCGCTACCGTGTCGTCATGGAGACTGAAGCAGGTGCAAAGATGTAAAAAGTGAATTGTTAGACTATGGCAGATTATTAATACAAGAGTTGTTCAAGTCGAAGTGCTGTTTGTGTCATAGGATTTGACACGCGCGGGCCCCCTATTCACAGGGTGATTACTCACTATCTTGAGCACAACTTTGTCTACGAAGGAAAGGGACGTGATGACAAAAAGCGGATAGGGAAAACGGAGCTTGGTTTTTTCTACATTCATGCAAGGTATCCTATCGCATATGCAAGTGTTCTCATGCACAATAAATGGTGAAATGCCTAGGGCGCTTTTTCAAGTGCGCCAACTGCAGAGAACCGAGGTACCCATGGCACAGTAAACACGAAGGAAGGGATGTCTGTCTGTCTGTCTGTCTGTCCGTCTGGAAAATTACCCGGGTCTTGGTGAGTTTTGCCAGAATTTATTTCCTTGTACGCTCTCTGATTGGCTGGAAGGGTCAACATTTGATGCCGCAGCATGTCAATTATTAAGCGATATTGATGTCATTGGCTCGGATGTCTAAAGGTGATTTGCCATTTTGTGCACTCACTTTTCCCCTTTCACCCTTTAATTAGGCTTTTGCGCTGCAATTGCTGTTCGACGCACAGAAGAAAAAGCACTTCGCAAAAAAAAACGGTTGTCTGGAGTATGATGCTTGGATCTTGGACCCACAACGACGCTTGAGTTTGTCAGCACTCCCTCCCACTCCCTCCCAAAATCTCTCTCGCACTTCTGAGCTGAGATGAAACGAACGGCTCAGAGCACCTCTTTATTTTATTTTTCGCCGTCACAACACGCACAAACAGATTCCGGACCCACAAATCTTGTTCGATCACTTTCGATTTGCCTCTGCCCTGGACTGAGTGCAATGGCGTCTTTGCTGACTTTTGAAACCACGATAGGAAAGCAAGGAAAGGAAAGAACATTCGTATAAAAGCAGCAGGGCTTTTTTCTTCTTACCCATCATTCTCACAACCCCACCTCAACCGGCAATCAAAAAGTAGCTTCAACACTACACAGACAGGACCTCCAATAGTTTACTCTCTCACACATACAAACACACACACACCACCACTACCACCACCACATACGCATACATACAATGGCTACCCGTCAGTACACTCCCTGCGAAGACAAGTCCGCCACCTTCACCGGCTGGGCCTCCACCGGCACTGCCCACTTGAAGCCCTGGTCCTACCACCCCCGCCCTCTCGGCCCCAAGGACGTCGAGATTGAGATCACCCACGGTGGCTGCTGTGGATCCGACATCCACACCATCACCAGCGGCTGGGGCGATCTCCAGCTGGGACCCGTCATTGCCGGTCACGAGATCGTCGGCAAGGTTGCTGCCGCTGGCCCCCAGTCTGGCCACAAGGTCGGTGATCTGGTCGGTGCCGGTGCCATGGTTGATGCCTGCGGCGACTGTGTTGAGTGCAACCGTGGCAACAACCAGCTGTGTGCCAAGAAGGCCTTCACCTACAATGACGTGTACAAAGATGGACGTGGCGGTTTGACTTACGGAGGATATGCCGACCGTGTTCGTATCAACGGCGAGTACGCCTACAAGCTCCCCGCCAACATTACCCCCGCTGAAGGTATGAGGGACTGTTCTTTATTTTGCTCTTCGTTTTTGAAATTATACGCCGCCATTAAAGCTGGATCTAACGAACGATGACAACGTCTTTTTCTCCATGTGTAGCCGCTCCTCTTTTCTGCGCTGGTGTCACCACCTACGCTCCTCTCAAGGATCACGGTGCCGGCCCCGACAAGACCGTTGGTGTTATCGGTATCGGTGGTTTGGGTCACTTGGCCATCCAATGGGCTGCTGCCATGAAGTGCAAGGAGGTTGTCGCCATCTCGACCAGCGACAGCAAGCGCGAGGAGGCCAAGAAGCTCGGAGCCACCAAGTTTGTCAACTCCAAGAACCCTGAGGAGTTCAAGGCTGCCGCCCAGTCGATCGATATCTTGGTCTGCACCAGCTTTGACAAGAACGCTGACTGGGGTGCTCTGTTGTCCTTGGTCTCCAACTGTGGCAAGTTTGTGCTGTTGGCTTTGCCCGAGACTCCCCTGGTGATCCCTCCCGGTGCCTTGTTGTCCCGCCAGGTGTCGTTTGTTGGATCGTTGATTGGTGGTCGCAACATCACCGCTGAGATGCTCGAGTTTGCCTCGAAGCACGGTGTCCGCCCCTGGATCGAGAAGATGCCCATGTCTGACGCCAACGCTGCGATCAAGCACATGATGGAGGGTCGCCCCCGCTACCGCATCGTCATGGAGACTGAGGCTGCTGCCAAGGTCTAAAGGGGTTTCGCATTTGGATATCTGTACATAGCATCAATAACTTGATAACAAGTCATAAAAAGAAGAACAAGAGTTCGTTCAACCTTATCCGATACCCAGACCCGTAATCATCGTTCAATTGCAATATTTATTCATGTTATACAACTTTATTTATCGACATGTCTGTTGATTGTGCAGATACACACCCAAAGAAAGAAAAAAAAAAAAGAAAAAAAAAAACGTTAATGACGACACGCACACCCAGATGGATCGATGACGACGATGAGAGAGAGAGAGAGAGAGGGAGGGAGGGAGAGAGATAACAGAGACAAGCAAGGTCAAACTTTAAATTAGGGCAGGGGACGTGGATTGTGGAGGGAGAGAAAAAAATGGGAGAGATAAGAAAGAGAGACGCTGCGAGAGACTGATCAGCCATCGGCGATGAAACACCCTTGCCTTGTCTTTGTCTTTCACTGAGAAAAGAGAGAGTTCGTTTTGCTCGGAAATAGAGACTCGCGTTTACAAAAAAGACTTTTTTTTTCTTCTTTCTGCTTCTTTCATTCTCATTCTCATCCCTCTCAACTCCCCCATTCATTCCCACAACAACCAACAACACCCACTACTCTAATACCACACACGCACACACACACACATACACACATCATGTTGGACGATAGCATCAAGACTAACCTCGAGTGGACCTCCGCCCTCGACATCGACTACCAGCCCAGCAACCCTCGCAAGACTTCCATCATCTGCACCATTGGTAACGCCATCTTTGATCCATGCAACGCAACTCAAGAGTGCCCTACAGAGAACACCGATCTAACAATCCGATCCACTCATCGACAATAGGTCCCAAGACCAACTCGGTCGAGATGTTGAGCAAGTTGCGCGACGCCGGAATGAACATTGTCCGCATGGTGAGTCTCTCTTCTTGTCGTCCATCGCGGATCAAGGGTTTTCTGGAACTTGGAGAAACGCGATCTGGATCATGGATCGTCGTCAAGTGGACCCTTGCCCAAGGATCAATCTCGCGTCCGAAAGAAAGAGAGCACATCTGATCCAAATGATCTAATTACTTTTTAATCGACCATTTACCCCCACACTAGAACTTTTCCCATGGATCATACGAGTACCACCAGTCGGTCATTGACAACACTCGCAAGAGCTGCCTCGGTATGTTTTTAGTTGTTTGTTTTGTTGTTTGTGGTGGCTGTCAATGCATGGGACCCAAGGACTTCTTTCTCCGTTTGGGCGGCACTTTGATTTTTTTTTTTTCTTATCTCGGCGGATGAGCAAAAAAAGATTTTTTTGGGTCGCATTTTCCATTTTCCATGTCCCTCCCCCCCCAAAGGAGCAGTCGCGACAAACTCGAGCAATGGGAAAGCGTTCAAAAAGATACAAAGTCTGACCTTTGTGTTTTTGTTTCTTTGTTTCCCATCCTTCTTGGACTGGTCCGATTTCTGTTTAACCCGTTCAAACAGACCACCCTGGACGTCCCGTTGGAATCGCCCTCGACACCAAGGGCCCCGAGATCCGCACTGGATTGATGAAAGATGACATCGAGGTCCCCGTCGCGGCTGGCCACCACATGATCATCTCTACCAACGACCAGTACGCTGAGGCCTGCACTGGCGATGTGATGTACGTCGACTACAAGAACTTGACCAAGGTCATCACCCCCGGCAAGGTCATCTACGTCGACGACGGTGTTCTCTCCTTCAAGGTTTTGTCCGTCGAAGGCGATCACGTCAAGGTCGAGGCCCTCAACAACGGCAAGATCTGCTCGCGCAAGGGAGTCAACCTGCCCAAGACTGATGTCGATCTGCCCGCTTTGTCCGAGAAGGACAAGAACGACCTGTTGTTTGGTGTCAAGAACAATGTCGACATCGTTTTCGCCTCCTTCATTCGCCGCGCCGAGGATGTCCGCGAGATCCGCAAGGTGTTGGGCGATGCCGGCAAGCACATCAAGATCATTTCCAAGATTGAGAACCACCAGGGTGTCAAGAACTTTGACGAGATTCTGGCCGAGACTGACGGTGTGATGGTTGCCCGTGGTGATTTGGGTATCGAGATTCCTTGCGCCCAGGTCTTCATTGCCCAGAAGATGATGATCTCCAAGTGCAACCTTGTCGGCAAGCCCGTCATCTGCGCCACTCAGATGTTGGAGTCCATGACCGTAAGTTCAACATTCAGAAACGCGAGACAAAAAAAAAAAAAGTGCAAAAGGAGCACAAGACTAACTGCTCTATTTTCAATTTACATAGTACAACCCTCGCCCTACCCGTGCTGAAGTCTCGGATGTCGCCAACGCTGTCTTGGACGGCGCCGACTGTGTGATGTTGTCCGGTGAGACTGCCAAGGGCTCATACCCTCTCGAGGCCGTCCGCACCATGGACGAGACCTGCATCTTGGCTGAATCCGCCATTTGCTACCCTCCACTTTTCAACGAGCTTCGTCAGTTGCAGAAGCGCCCCATCGAGACCACCGAGACTGTTGCCTCATCCGCCGTGTCGGCTTCGCAGGAGCAGAACGCTGGCGCCATTGTTGTGCTCTCCACCTCCGGAGACACTGCTCGTTTGGTGTCCAAGTACCGCCCCCAGTGCCCCATTATTATTGTCACCCGCAAGGAGTCGACCGGACGTGCTATCCACCTCTCCCGCGGATGCTATCCATTTATCTACAAGGAGCCCAAGGTTGCTGACTGGCAGGAGGATGTTGACGCTAGATTGCGTTGGGGTATGGACCAGGCCATCGAGGTCGGTCTTCTCAAGGCTGGCAACCCCGTTGTTGTGATCCAGGGATTCCGCTCCGGATACGGCAACACCAACACCATGCGCATCGTTGTTGCTTAAATAACGACTGTTGCTTTTGTAGAAAGACACATTTGTATAGACTATTCCTTCATCCATTCATGCATATTAAAACCTCCCCACAAGACCCAACATGCACAGCAAGAGCAAGATGACGAGACGGAAGTTTTGGGTAGTGGCTCTTGGTTTATTGAACAGTCGTAGTGGTGTAATATCACGCTGTGGCTGCATTCCAATAAGGCACATAAATGTTGGAATGCTACCCACCCTTTTTTTTTTCACTGCCACCTTGATAAGAGTACTTTTTGGCCCTACACGTCCGTCCCCGTCCTTCCTCCCCCACTATTGTTCATATCTTTGCTTCCCCAAGCTTGTCGTTCTAACCATCGGTGGGAGGAGACGAGACCAGTAGTCGTATCGGTCGATCCTAGAATTCATGATCCTTTTCGTTTGTTTTCCATCCTACTAACAAACAACATGTTAAACCACACACAGCGCACCCATTAACCAATCGCACAGTGGTTTTCTAAGGTGTGCATACATGTCCTCTTCTCTGTATAAAAAAGCAGACCATCCTCCCGACTTTTCCATCCACAAAAATCACAATCTATCCCAGTTTGTCCTTCAGACACCTTATACCCACAGCACATTTATACCACAAACACCCCCATACCTTCGTTTTTCATCTCCTATTCTCTCCCATAATGCGTATCCCATCCATCATCCTGCTCTCAAGTGCCGCCCTCGCTCTGCTCGTCCAGGCTGAAAAAGTCTCACATAACGGTCCCATCGCCGCAGTGCCCGTCCTTTCAGGACCTGTTGCTGCAGTCCCTGGCCACGACGACAAGGCACAGGCACCCTTGCAAGTCAGTACCGACGCCAAAGAAGAAAAGGAGCCAGCCGAGGCATCACCTTCCAAGGAAGACGTCGCCAAAGACGCCAAGGCCGTTAACGAGACCAACGACACCAAAGACACCAAGGACACCAAGGACACCAAGGACACTGAGGACGCTAAGGACACCAAGAGCATCGAAGACACCAAGGACATCAAGGACATCAAGGACCTCAAAGACCTCAAGAACAAAGAGAGCGACCCACGCCCCGTCGGCAAGGGCATCGTCGTGACGACAACCAGTTTCAGCAAGAGCAAGAACGGTAGTTTCCTGGGCAACCTGCTCGGCATTGATCTGGACCTGAATATTGGTGGACATGGAGACAAGACAAAAAAGGATGGAGACGATGCTGCGCCCGACGATGATTCCGGGAACGAGATGGAGATCCCGGATGACGTACCTCTGTACGGCGATGATGGCTATGTGCCCAGACCTCTGCCCGCTCAGCCCAAGGGAAAGGCGGCGTGTAAGCCACTCGTGTTCTTGGATCAACTGGTAAGCAAGACATATCTCTCTCTGGCCGATCATAACATGAAAATTCTTGTTTCTTTCAGGTCGACTCACCCGATTCCCCCCCCCCCCTTTTTTTTGTCTGAATCTTAGGTCTGGGACATGCAGGGCTCCCAGGGCAAGATCGTTGGCACTCCTCCTAAATCTTCAGCGCACACCACCGCCAACCCCCGGGACGCCACTGATCCTGCCACGCACCCTGGTACAGAAATATCTGCCGACCACAACACGACGATGGATGCAATGATGCACGCGGACGGGATCCGGATCTGCATCTTGGGTATTTGTATCGGCGGACCACCCGATGACGATGACGATGACGACGACGATGATAAGGACGACGACGATGAAACGAAGCCGGGAAAGAAGCACGTCAATCACAAGCAGCGCAAGTTCCTGCGCGGGATCGCGAAGCGCACGCCGCTGAGCATCGACAGCAAGACGGGGTGCCCGATCCCGTCCATAACGGCGGACCCCAATGGTAAACCCTGAGAAAGATGAAGGAAAGGGTTTGTAACAAACACAAGAAAAAAAAAAAAAAAAGGAAAACAAAAACAATCAAAAAAACAACAACAAAAAACCAGCATGTAAAATATTCAAAACACACAAAAGCACATATACCCTCCATAGCACTCTAATGACCCAACCGTAATGACCCTCGGAAGGAAATAATAAAAACCATCCACGCATCTCTCTCTCTCTCTGTTTGGTTTAGTGAATGTATTCCAATCTTGCCTTTTTCTGGTTCTAAGTACTATCAAGCTCAAACCACGCAGAAGGCTGTGTCGGCCGTTTATAAAACGACCTCTCATCCTCCTCCTCCTCGCCTCGATGTGTTGACCCTGCTGTTGTCTTCCCTGTTATCTTCACGCCCTCCTTGCTCAGCACGCCAAGTCCGATCCCCGCCGAGCTGACCCTCCGCGAGCTCAGGATCGACGAGTTGCGCTTGTCCCGCTTCAGCGACTCGGGCGGCGGAAACTTTGGATGTTGCTGTTGGCTAGAGCTCGTCCGTTGCTGCGTACTGCTAAACGTCCTTGCCGTCGTGGGTCGAGTGGAGTTATTATTAATAGTGGAAAAAGAGGAAGCCCTGTAGTTGCCGTTGAGGTGTGAGGGTATGGACGACGATAATGACGGGGGTATTGATAGTGAAGCGTTGGGCTGTTGTTGGTTCTTGAGCTTCAGAGACGCGAACTCTCTTTGCAGCTCAGATTCTGTTGAGGAGCTCCTTGCTGTTGTGGTTGTTGATGATGACCTCGACGCGATGTGACCATTACCCGATTCCTCGAACGCCCTTGGTCGATGCCACGATTTCGAGTCTGTACTGTCCGCGAATCCGCCTGGCATGGTGGCAGAAGGGTAGTTTGAATTGGCTTGTCGCGACGACGACGAAGACGACGACGACGATGATGAGGGGCGGTTGAGGTGCAGTCGCTCTGGAGACGTTTCCACTGCAGATCCAATAGAGTCATCAATGGTTAGCAAGGACGATGTCGAGGATCCAAGTTCCTCAGATAGCGGCAGCGGTGCGTCCCTAAGCAAGTCCATCGACGGTCGAGCATGCGCCTTTTCCACATAAACATATTCGCTTTCCGAAAGCGCCTCGTCCACATCGTTGTACTCGTCCGAGTCATAGTCGCTCAGCTGTCGAGGACCGTTGCCAGCGCCCATCTGCATCGCGTATCGCCGGATCCCGACCCGTCCTGTCATGCGGCGGTGCGACACCCGTGGCGAGCTTTGGCCGTGACCGTGGACACTCATGTCTTGCCGATAGTGAGGCTGCCCTACAGACTGTCCTCTGGGCCGGTTCCTTGGATCACTCAGACCGTCACTCGACACCTCCACATCCGTCACACTGTTAGTGGCACTCTTGATCACTGGTGACTGAGCTCCAAATTGGCCGTGCGTGTAGTACTGAACAGAGGCAGGTCGCTTGGGCGGCACAGATCTGAATGCAAAGTGCTCCAGATTCTGTGCGTAGGGTGAGATGGTTTGGTTGCTGAGGATTAGATTGGCGAATTGGTTGGCAAGATGGGTCGACTCCGCAATGCCAAGGGATGACTGAACTTCCTCCTTCATGGACAGTCGTTCCAGCGTGGATGTTGCTGAGGTGGAAGAGTGGTCGTATCGCTCGCTTGTAGTGCCTCCTGAGTGAGATCTTGCTGCATTGGCAGGGTGTTTCAATGACTCTTCTAGCAAGTCCCGCTTGGTGTCGCCAGTGTACTCAGTATGAGGGTCCCGACCTCCTCCTCCCTTGCCTCGACTGGAAGGTCTTGACGATCCTGATGATCCTGACTGCATTGTGGCCGAGGCTGGTTTCCTGATCGAGTTTAGGCTGCCGTCTTCATAGTGAGCTCCAGAACTCAAGTCTGGTACCGAGTTGGGCTTTCCGGTTGTCTTTTTCGGTGCTGGCTTCATAGAAGAGCGCCTGGAAGGATTCTGCGACACCATAGGTGTTCCTAACCCGCCATCATAGATCCCAGGGCGAGGCGAATCGTCCACATGATGGTGTTGCTGTCTGGGAACATCCTGCGGCTTCTTTGTGAACTGTTGTGACAGGTTGTGAATGGCGGTAGGCAAGTCTTCCTGGAAAAGGTTTCGGAGCTGTTTTTCAATCTCGGACTGAAGAAACTTTTGGATCGGTGTGATGCTGTCAAACGTGGAGCTGACAAGGACGGATTCGAGGGGGTCGTTCTTAAAGACAAGAGTAATACCCTTGATCTGGTCCACCACAAGCACAATGATTCCGCGCAGTTTGAAGTCGCTGATCCGGAGAAGCATGGGCACGACCAGCGGCTGATCTGCAGCCAGGATGCCACGACGGGTATATGAGGGGTTGTCTGTCTTTTTGACATTCATCGGGTTTGCCTATTTTGACAATCAAAACTGGTATGAGTGATCCGTTGTCAACAAGAGCATCTGAGCCTTTCTGCTTTGCATCTATCTTGTACGATTCTCTCTGCATACCTGGACTTTGGTCTGCAGGACAATGTGGGCATCGCCGTTGTAGGTGAGCTTGAAGATACCGCGAAACCGCTCCATCGACAGTTCACCCATCTCCAACATCTCGAGCTCTGGAGGCTATGTTCCGATCATTGGCAATGAGGTGTTGGTCAATATGTTGTCGACAACAGCGTCCCAGGACAAGAAAAAAAAAGACTGTATGTCGCTTACAAGAGTCCCCATGTCGAGCTCCTTGACGGTGATATGGTCAACGATCACGGCGGGTTTGTTGCCCTTGTTGAGTGCATTGGTGAGCATGGTCTTTGCTTCCTGAATGAACTCTTCAGAGAAGTAGGGCCATTGGAATCGGAAGGCCATGGTTGAATATGTGATGTTGATTTTGTTTGTTTGATCAGCGCTTGCTCAGAGTTGAATCTTTGTGAGGTTGCAGACTGTTCATTGGCACTCTATGCTCGCCATTCAGATTGGAGAAAGAAGAAAGGAAGGTGTCGAAGGGGTGGAAGGTGCAAAGGTGGGTGGAGAATGGAATGAGAGGGGAAGCAGCGGGTGAGGATTGAAGCGAAGGAAAGAAATGAGGTCGAGGCTCAAAGAAGAGAGAAAGGGAGTCGAAAATGAAAAATCGCCAAATATGGGCAAAGGGTACTTCGGGCGAAGTGGCTTCCGCAAAAGAGATCAGATCAGCCCGTTCCAATTGTTCCCTTCCTGTCTTCACATTCATTCAATCACATTCGCCATGGGTGTCACCAAGACCACAGTTACTCCCGGAGACGGCATCAACTTCCCCAAGGCTGGCCAGACCGTCGTTATGCACTGTAGGTTCCTTTGTTCTTATTCGTGCTCAACCCTGGCGTCGACTTTTATCACGGATCTCGTCAACTAACAATCTCTATATCTTTGATAGACACTGGAACCGTGAGTTGTCAGATCCGTCATGCACATATCGTAATCACCAGGAAAATCATGGATCTAACTCAAGAAGCAAATCCATCATAGCTCGAGAACGGCCGCAAGTTCGATTCATCGCGCGACCGTGGTGATCCATTCGTCACCAAGATCGGCGTCGGACGAGTCATCAAGGGTTGGGACCAAGGTAATGTTGGAAGCCACCTAGGCTTGTATGACGTCAAACAATGCCAAGCTGACATGTTATTTCGCCCCTACGCATGATAGGCGTCCCATTGATGTCGGTGGGCGAGCGCGCTATTCTGCGCATGACTCACGACTTTGCCTACGGTGCCCGCGGTGTCCCTCCAGTGATTCCTGGATTCAGCAACCTGGTCTTTGATGTCGAGTTGCTTGAGATCCACGATTAATTTGTACAATATACAATTGCTTGGTCCACCTCGATTGGTACCAAAAGTCAAGTGCTTTTTTATGTGGTTTTTGTGCGACCCCGACCACGAATAGGGCATGCAGGAAAGCGAAGATAACATTGATGGCGAGAGGAACGACAAGGGGATGCGATGCACCCATGGGACAAATCATGAAGGCCAAGAGGTCCCTTTGCCTTCGCGTTTCCTCCCCTGGATGCGTCTCAGAGTGTGGTGCCAGTTGTGGCTAATTGGCCTTCTTGACGTGCTCGAAGGGGATCCGGGAACACATCCATTTGGTTCTCCCTGTTTTCCTTTTCTCACTCTCTGTTTGTTGGCGAACCCCTTTTCCTCCCCCCAAAACGCACTTTGACCATGGCCTAACCTCTCTTTGTCTCTCCCAGCAAAAGAAAACAAAACAAAAACAGCACAAAACAAAGCTGCACCAACGTTGTTGTTGTTTTCTGTTCGCAACGATTTCAATTGCAGCTTGCCTCTGTGCGACTTCCATCCTTCTGTGGTTGGAGTTGTTGGCATGAAAGACAAACGAGTGTGGTGTGAGAGAAAGGGCAGAGAGAGGTCAAAAGTAGGCGACTTTCTCCACTTTGTAACGAGACGGAGATCCAGCTTTGATCCGGTTTGGAGCCAATAGGAGCGTGACTTCTCTTTTTCCCTTCTGTCTCGGTGAAAAACCACCGAAATCCTTTTTTTGCTTCGTCATTTGTTCGCCACTCCTCCCTCCACTCTTCTCATCAACCCCATCCGCATCCCATCCCCGCTTTTCACCTCCATTTCCCACCAACCAAAAGGAAAGAAGCTTACATCTGCCACTCGGCCACACTTGTTTTCCTTGGCTTCCCATGGACGTGTACTCACTGACCAAGAAACAGCGCCCCACCCAGCTCACACGAGGAGAAATCGACAAGAACACCACGACTAATAATACCATGACCCAGCCACAGCAATCACAGCTTCCTCCCCAATATCGGCAAGCCCTGCTTGAGCAGCAGCGACAGCAACAGCAACAGCAGCAGCAGCAACAACCACAGGCCAACCCTGCCCCACCCACTCTGCAGGAGATCGAGACTAAGCACTCGCAACTCCCACCGCAGTACCGCCAAGCCGTGTTGGAGCAGCAGCAGCGGGAGCACCAGATGCGACTCTTGCAACAACAGCAGGGACAGCCACCACAACAGACCTCGCCCAAGATGGACTCGCCTCGGCCCCAGTCGTCATCGCTGGCGTCGTCTCCCACAGGCAGTGGCAGCACCACCAAGCGGAGTCCCTCGTCGCACCAGCGCATCCTGTCCGCCCCACACATGACTAATCGCCTCAGGGATGGCGATGCCAACCAGGGACCCTCTCGTGCACATTGGAAGGTATTGAAAAAAAAAAAAAAGCTTAAAAGTCGGCTTTGTTTTTTGTCACGCTACTGACATTTCCGCCCTTTGTTCTCAGCCCGACAGCAGCACAAACGAGTGTACTTGGTCAGGATGCCGTTGCGAGTTTGGTTTCTTTGACCGCCGACATCACTGCAGAAGGTAAACAAAGACAGTAACAAAACGGAACGGCGATTTCGGGATCTCCTCTTTGATGAGGAGTACACTTGTACTCATACGTTTTCTCAATCTCAATCGATATTGTACCAATAGATGCGGTGAGATTTTTTGCAGTGCTCATTGCTCAAAGACCATTCCACTGGATCATGCATTGGATTTCAATCCGGCTATGGGCGTCAGCAGCAGAGCGTGCATAGGATGCTTCGAAGAGTACGAGCAGTGGCAGGGACTGGTGCCCACATCGCTGGCCTTGTCCTCCTCGACCTACGCCAACAACAACAACCAAAATACCCGGGGTGCCATCGGATCCGTCTCAGAGTCGAACCTGCCTGGCAACTACTCATCGGACAAGGGCAACAATAACCGAAAGAACACTGGACATATCCCAGAAGGATTGCTCGGACAGAATGGAGGTACCTTGTCGGCCGAGACTCTTGGTCGTGAAGGTATGATGGAAACAAAAAGAAGACATGAGTTCTTGGCTGCGGACGACTGATGATGATACAAAGAATCATCGGCGGAATATGCACACCTTTTGTTCCCCAACAATTTTCATCCATGTCACTAATAGACATTCCCCTGTACGTTGCATCACTTGGAATACTTGATTTTAGACGTCGTACGTCTTCCAAAGTCGACCTCAGACAACATTGCGATCAAGTCCCGACCCGCACAAGGTATATCTGGCATGCATATGTTCCTGCATCCTCTGCACCCTTGCCCTTTTCGTTCTTTCATTTAATGTCAAGTCCGACTCACCGATCGACGGATCTTTCTTTTATTCTATTTTGCTCAACATAGATCAAACGGTGATGCCTATGCCCTCGGTCCCACATGACTGGTCGTGGAGCACCTTTTAAAGGATATCGACCAGGATCTCGACCTCTCTCATTATACAATCATACAACTCTGCATGCGACCTCCACTACCATCCTCAGACATTCCTTCATACATCAACAAAGAGGACAAGAAAGATCACATGTGCTACAAACTAGGCCATTCAATGAGCCATAGGCCATAGACGTTCAAGTTTTCTGTCAACCAGGACGCCTCCATGTCCATAATATACAAAGTGTTTTGTTAGTCCACCTAACATGTAAGCTGAGGATCGTTATGAGTTCATCCTGACTCGATGGTGACAAAGTACGAAACTTGTGGGCGTAGAGTCGTTTAAGGTTGCGCCGCCTTTTTATGTGTTTGAACATGGTAAGAAGAGCGTCCTGGGAACATACAAAAGGGTTGAAATGCAGGCACAAAAGAAGAATTCATTCTTTTTTCAACACATTCAATTCGAAAACTAAAGCAACAATGTCACCAACCACCGAAATAGAAACCACCCCAGAAGCCAACTCATTCACAATCACTCTCAAGACCCAGCCGCCCATGCCTCTCTCATCCTTCCCCGAGCCAGCAACCCCAACACCTCCGATCCGCAATATGGGCCCTTACAGAGTCGCCGAGGATCTCTACCTCTCCCCCTTCTCCGTCTCCGACACACTGGAGCTCCACCGCGTCCTTAACCTCACTAACGCCGTCTCCCTCGGCCTGTACACCGCCAACGTGACCTTCCCGTTCCCGCTCGCACGCGCCGAGGCCTTCACCCGACGCCACGAAGCCAGGCGTACCGAACGCGGCTTTGCCGATGCCTGGGCGATCCGTCCGGCGCCCGAGGGCCCTGTAATGGGGCTGGTGGGTGTGCACGCGTTCGACCACGAGGAAGAGGGTGTGCCCGTGTGCCGCCATACGCTTGGCGACGGCAGCGAGGCGCCGATGCGGTGTGGCGCGATCGGGTACTGGCTGTCGCCCGAGGCGACAGGCAATGGGATCATGACGCGTGTGGTCGACTATGCGCTGCGGCAGATGGCGAGGCAGGTGATGGGGTTTGAGCGTGTGCATGGCCAGGCGTGGGAGGAGAACACTGCGAGCCAGCGGGTGATGGAACGAGCGGGGATGCAGCCTGCGGCACCGGTGCCGTGCTTTGTGCCCAAGTTTGAGGAAACTAAGATCTGTGCGCATTATACTCTAGACGTGTGACGCAATAAATGTCTGTCTAGTATGAGTCGTTTGGTGTTCATTTTGACTCTAGCTGCAGCAACCTCAAATTTTGCCGAGAAAATTCAAGTAGACTTTCAGCATTCCATCTTCATTCAATTCTCCATTCACCTTTTTCCAGCTCATCCAGGATGGCTACGACAGAAACAGTGTCATCCCTACAGCCGGATCCCTCCTCCTTCACACCGATCCGCAATGTCGGTCCTTACAAAATCACCAAAGACATTTGCCTCACGCCCTTCTCTGCCTCTGACGCCGCTGAGCTCCACCGTGTCCTCAACATCAACAACGCCGTCTCATTGGGCTTATACACTGCAAGTGTAACCTTCCCGTTCCCGCTCGAAGAAGCCCAGAATTTCATCAGCCGCCAGGTCGCCAAGCGCACTGAGCGCGGATTTGTCGACTGTTGGGCGATCCGTTCAGGAGAAGAGGGGTCTGTCATTGGACTGCTGAGCCTGCACGCCTTTGGTCATGAGACAGATGGAGCACCTGCGTGCTATCACGCATCGCCGCTTTCTGACGAATTGGACGGCGAAGGGGACAGCAAGAAGCCCCTGCGATGTGGCGTGCTTGGGTACTGGCTCTCACCCGAGTTTACGGGCCGAGGGATTATGACACGGGTGGTGGAATATGGACTGAGGCATCTGGCACGATCGGCGATGGGATACGAGCGTGTGCATGGCAAGGCGTGGGAGGACAATGTGGCCAGTTGTCGAGTGATGGAGCGAGCGGGGATGATGCGTGCGGCGTCGGTGGCGCGCTTTGTGCCCAAGTTTGGGGAGATCAAGTCGAGTGCGCATTACATTCTGGATGTATGACGTAGAAAGACGATGGTGGTGAGTCTTTAGTATACATGTTGACTCGACAAAATGATTGTTCGGCGGCAATTGTGAGCCAAATAAAGTGATTTATTACCAAAAGGTTCAAGAGATGACCGCCATAGACACTCCATCAAACTCCTCCAGACCACTCATCCTCACCCATCCACAATACGGGTCCTTACAACGTCGCCGACGACCTCTATCTCTCATTTGTCATCCCCTTGGACACGCCCGAGATCTACCGCATCCTCAACATCAGCGACGCCATCTCCAAGGGCCTGTACTCAGCAAAAATGACTTTTCCATTTACGCGTGAAGGCTCCGATGCTCTCACCCAGTACCACGTTGCCCAGCGTTCCACACACGGATTTGTTGACTGCTGGGCTATCCGGCCTGCTCCTGAGGGTCCTGTACTCGGACTGCTGGGCTTGCACGCATACAATCACGAAGCAGAGGGCGTGCCCGTATGCTACCACACGAGCGATGTTGGATTGGACTGGTGGATTACGATGCGTTGTGGCAGGCTTGGGTACTGGTTGTCGCCTGAAGTCACAGGCCAAGAGATTATGACACGAGCGGAATAAACCAGTTGGCGTTAGTGCTAGGATATGAGCGCATGCACGGCGACGCGTGGGAAGAAAATGCAGCGAGCCGTCGGGTCATGGAGCGGGTGGGAATGACGCGCGATACGTCGTTTCTGCGGTATGTGCCTAAATTCAAGGAGACCAAGGTGTGTGTGTGTGTGCGCATTATACCCTGGATTTTTGACAAAGTAGAAGTGACTAAATAGATTGCGAGAAAACGAACCTTTATGTCCAATGGTTGCCACTTTTTTTCTCTGCATCCTTGGTTCCCGTGAGTCGTCCAGTTTGTGCTCATGCTGACTTGTTGTCGATTCCATGGTGGCCGTGTGCTGTCAAGATCCGAATAAGGTTGCACTGCACTTGAGTCGACCATGCATAATATCTTCTTCTCTTTTACCTTTTCCTATTCCTCATTCTTCAATCAAAGCAAAGACAGGACATTGACAAGCGATCCCGTCCTGCCACCAATTCGCAGCATAGATCCCTACATGGTCGCCGAGAACATCTACCTCTCTGCCTTTGTGCCCTCTGACGCTCCAGAAATGCACCGCGTCCACAAATCAACAACTCCATCTTCCTTGGCATGTATTCAGAAAGCGTGACCTTCTCGCAGCCACTGGAGGAAACGCAAGCCTTTGTCCAGCGCCTACTCGCCCAACGCACAGAATGCGGGTTCGTTGACACTTGGGCGATCCGTCCTCGCGCTTCGGGTCCTGTGATTGGACTCCTGTTACTTTGTCAAACTTGACCATTAAGGCGTGCCCACAGATCATGATGATGGTGATAGCCAGGTGATGCAGTGTGGCGTGCTCGGGTATTGGCTGTCGCCCGAGTTCTCTGGCAAAGGCGTCATGAGTCGTGTGGTCGCCTATGCGCTGAGGCAGCTGGCCGGGTCGGTCCTGAAAACACGGGTGATGGCGAGGGTGGGGATGGTGCGTACGTCGTCGTACTACCGGTATGTGCCAAAGCTTAAGGACACTACGACGTGTTCGCATTTCATGGCGAATGTCAAGCAAGTAAAATATGTTTGGTTATGAGAAAATAAAAGGTGTTTTATATACAGAAAAGAGTAGTGTTGCTATGTTGCTAGTGTTGCTGCTCGTGAAAAAAGAGTATTCCTTGTGAAGTGTTCCCGTCCTCCTTTCGCCAGTCCAGTGTGTTCAACGTATAATCGAAAGACTCACTGAGAGGAACGAAGAGGAACGAGGTTGTCCTTTAGACGTTGCGCTGGACGTTGCCCTTGGCTTGGTTGGCGTGGCCCTGGGCCTGGAGGGAGTGGTCGTTGGTGACGGATCCGGCGGCCTGCTGAGCTTGACCCTTGATCTTGTTGCTGAGGCCCTCGGCATGGGTCTTGGCGTCCGCGGCCTGCTGGGCGGTGTCGGCACGGGCCTTCTGGGCAGCACCTGTGGCAGCGAGATCAGAGTTGCCAGTGGCATTTCCGAGGGACTGCTTGAGACCTCCGATGGTGGAGTTGGCGGTGTTCTGGAGTCTGTCGGTCATGGTTGTTGTTTGTTACGTGTGTGTTGGTGGTGTTTTTGTGAGTATAAAGTGTTGAGTGTTGAGTGAGAGGAAAGAGTGTAGATGAAGATGGAAGGAAAAAAATGGAGTTGGTTAGACCCGTTCGCCATTTTATATGAGTGTTCTTGGTTTTGAGTGTGCGTAAAAGGTGTGTGCAAAAAAGGTGATGTCACACCCATGTCATCCATCCATATTTCTTATTGCGCGAGAACTGGGGCAAATGAGCTGGGGTGGTGGTGGTTATCGTTACCTCATGGTAGTTGGATATGTTTCGCAGTGTGTGAAAGTGATGAAATGCGATTGGGCGCCGTTTGGAGAGGCTAGGGTCACTTAAGGGTGTTTTGGTGAACGGGCAACTTTTTTTCGCCCGGGATGGTAAGAAAAAAAAAGATGATGCAATGATGACTATCAATTTGCTCTTTTGACGGTCCTCCTTTTTTTATTTTCATGCATTCGTTTCAAGAGGTTTGGTGGCAAAGACAATGGCTAAGAATTTGAACGAATCGCACCTTCAGTCGTGTAAAAGAACAGGATTTCCTTTCTGGCAAGGGATCAAGAGAGGACCTGTCACCGTGTTTGCATTAAATAACAAGAAGTTCGACTTGAGATTCGTAGGAGAAAGTAAGATAAAAAATAGTGTACATTTCTGGTCTACAGCTGTTTGGAAGACGCGTTCTATGTTGGTGTGCTTGGCTTGGGAGATACGATTAATCAACTAAGCTTGCTTCTCAGTTGAAGGATCCTGTTGTGCCATAGCACGCACCAGAGTCACAATCACTGTAATATCATCGATTTTTCTATTCAAGCAAAACGTGATAGTAGTGTTAGTCTTACTCTCTTACATTTCAACCCTAAAAAGGTTGCCGCAAACAAGAAATAAAAGAGACATACCCTCCAGCTCGAATATGGCGTGCACCCTGGCTAAAGGGAGTAAGACGCTTCTGGTCCAGCGAGAACCGTCTTGCAGTGTTGGTCAAGCGCTGCGACAGGGCTCGAACACGTCCAACAACATCCTCTACGGATGAGGAAATGTCCTTACTCGTGATAACATCGCCAAGCTCTCTGTCCACAAGCTCGATTGCTTCCTTGGTAAACACATTGTCCCAGAATCCGTCTGTAGCCAACACGATCACGTCGCCATCCTGGAGCTGGTGTGTTGTCTGTGCTGCGTCCTTGGGCATATCCATTACATATGCGCCCGCACCTGGGTAGCCCGGTGGAAGCACTGTCAGCTGGTAAGGACAGTTCCAGAAATGCTGCTGTGAAGGCGACTCGTATATGCAACGGTTGTTCCGGATCAAGAGGTACGCACTGTCGCCCAGATTGGAAGCACGCAAAGTACCAGTCAGTTTGCATAATGAGAGAATGCACGCTGTGCTTGATCCTAGTGTCGAGTTTACAAAAAAATGTCAGCGTGGGATTTTGCTTTGTATCGAATTTTACTCTGCCTTTGCCGATTGATAGGGAAAAATGAATACCTGCTTCCACCTTTCCACCTTTGACGAGTTCGCTGTATGCACCATCCAGAATCGTCTGTGCGTCCAAGACTTTGTTCTCTACGTCCTTGTTATCCGAACCGCTGTCCACATCTGTCTGGCGAGCCACTGCTTCGGCATTGTCCATCAGGGCCCAAGAAAACAGTGCTGGATCAACACCGACCTATATTGTAGGGGATAAACATGATCATGTTAGAAGAGATAAACCACATAGCCCTCTGGAAAATGTACGAGTACGTATCCGAGGTGCTTTGGTGAAGATATTCCGTCTGACAGGTTTGAAAAATGACTGGGATCAAAGATGGAGGAAGCATGGCAAGGTAGATGCGATCGCTCGTGTTCATTCCAAGATGTTCCAGAGATCCAAGCCGATCATGATTATGTCCACAAAAAAGCTCTTGTGTCCTTTTTTATCCTGTGCAGAGACACCCATTGTTTCCTGCTTAGCAAAGCCTCCCTTATTGCCCCCCTTCCATGTTCGACTGACTCACCTCTGACCATCCGCCAACACCATCGGCAACACCAAGCGCAACGCGGCTAGGGGTCGACACATGGAAGAAAGCATCCTCGCCGGCATCGACCTTCCCGATCCTCAGCTTCTGTTTCCACCACATGGTCTTGTCCTCTTCGTCGCTGTTCGAGGCATTCGTCGTCATGGCATAGGATTTGCGTTGGCGGGATTTTGGGTGCCAGCTTGCAGCCAGAAGGTAGTTGAAAGTGACGCCTGAAGG
Organism: Podila verticillata NRRL 6337; assembly: GCA_000739165.1. Classification (NCBI taxonomy): domain Eukaryota; kingdom Fungi; phylum Mortierellomycota; class Mortierellomycetes; order Mortierellales; family Mortierellaceae; genus Podila; species Podila verticillata. Next base: position 50,002 of record KN042416.1, on the reverse strand, counting down.
AGATGAGGTCGCTGTACTACCGTTGGATGATGGACTGGAGGTACTAGAAGACTCTGGCACGGACTTTTGTGGCGCTTCCTGATCGTGTAATGATGGCTGTGCCTGGTGCTGTTGGTACTGCTGTTGTTGTACTGATGCGGTGTGGAGTGACTCGATGTGTGTTGTTGACAGTGCCCTTGCAGCGCTGTGGCTCGAGCTGTGGCTCGAGCTGTTGGACGAAGTGAGCAAGAGCTGTGGTGCGACAGAGATGTAACGTTGCATGTGCACCAAGGCAAATGGTTTTGTGATCCAGTGGGTGATCCGCTGGGATGCAGCTGTCGAGTAGACGGCCATGAGGCGAGTGGGAGTCATCCCAAAGGGTCTTACTGCATTCCTGCCCAGCATTGATGGTCTGATTTGGATGAGATCGTTGAAAGGAGTGGACAGGAAAGGTGATGTGTGTGAATGACAAACTAGTAATCTGTGAAGCAAAAATCTGTGCTCCCAAAAATAAATCCGTCCGATAAGTATCACGTTTCCATTTTTCCACGGGCTGCACAATTAAGGTTTTTTTCTTTTGGTTTTTATTTTATTTTTGCGATCGAGACCTCATTATTCTGGCTATGCTACACCACTCATGGATGCAGGGAACACTGTGGCTGCATAGAAGCAACCAGGATTGCATACTATGCCGCGCCAGATCCATACCGGCATCATAAGATACAAACCTTCGAAGACTCGCCCTGTCTTTCAACGCCTTGAAAACAAGTGCCCTGGAATGTTTGATCCACTTTTCTGGGGTCTACTGATCTGTTGACAAAAAGAGAAATAGACGTTGGTTAGGAAAAAGTTGGTTGTGTTTTTTTTCCTTTTCACGCGCACGCCTCCTCTCGGTCTCATTCTTTGTTGGGATGGTCAATTGCGTTGTCTCAGTTATGTATAGTGATCTCAATAGGTACGTTGACCTTAAACGAGCTGGGTTAAATTAGCAAACACTTTCATCATAGCAATTGGTAAGGAGACCATCAACCAACAAAGAGAAGAGTGGAGGAGTCATGGATAGCCAGTTGATAGATCGATAGGGTACATACCAATTGCTTCTTGTTGACGAGGTGACACAAAGCAAGCCTGCCAGAGAAAAAATCTTCTGAGCTCAACATCTGATTCCAAAACTCATCAACCTGATCAGCCAGAAAAAATCTTCAAGACTCAAAAGGCACACGATCCACAGATCGGTGACAATTGTGGGAAGAGCTTGATCTGGCTGACCATGGTCGATTGGGTATTGAAGGACGGATGGCTGAACAGATCGATCACGGCGAATTCATACTGAATCGATGCAGATACACGGATGGATGGATTGTGGACCCGGATGACGGATGGATGCCGGGATGGATGGATGGATTCAGAAGGATGGATGGGTTGAGGAAGAAGGAAGAGAGAACGAGAGATTCAAAGGGCAACATGTAGGAAATGTTTCGCGATATTAAGGGGTACCTGGCAACGCAATTGGCTGGCTTCCAAAATCGCGTCGGAAAAAAAAACCGGTCTTGGTTTGTGACGCGCGCGCGTAAATGTTTGTTGTTCCTCGTCTCTGGGATAAACCGCCCAGTATTCTGGCTAACTTGTTAATGTGTTGTCGTTCAAGTCTTTTTTGTTTTCTCAATCATCCAGCATGGTACAAATGTCATTGACAAAATTGCTCAAGTTCCCAGTGGGATCGTTGCCGTGCCACAAGCAATGATTGACTCTTTCAGCGGCGTCGAGTCCATTGAATAAGGCCCCGAATCAAACAAACAAACATAAAGTCGAGTAGTTCGTTTCCAAATCAAGTGCATGTGTGGGACATGACCGAGTCAACGAGCTGCTTTGTTACAGTAGACATTCGTAATTCCAGAGTGTATATAAAGAGCAAAGACACAAATGTGAGTGATGTCATTAACCAAGCAGTTTGAGGTCTTCGACATCCGTCATGTCACTTGCTTTTGATGAAAATAATGGGTCGAGTCCCGGTGTGATAAATGTACACACTGCTTCTCGATTTTAATATCTGAGCGTCGGTATACCACGATGCTAGTCGATTCGAAAGCGTATTTATTAAATACACCTACCCGCACGGATGTACAAATCATCGCCTTTGCGAGCATGGGTGCACACTATAGCTGACTTTGCATTGTTCTTTTTGAAACTTTCAGTAACTGGCGCTCTCGCCTTTGACTCGTAGTCATCTTTCATGCCTTTTCATGACATATCAATACTATTACCCTAGTCAGAAAACTTTGAAGCTATACATTTTGACCTTAGGCAAAAACAAAGACATGGATATCTTGACTTAGATAGAGCGTGTGCCGTGTGTCAACAAAGGTAAAAAACTTCAAGTCTCGGAGCCAGGTACCTTTCATATCCTTTCTCAGCTTCTCCCCCTACCAATCCATCTGCAAACACTTATGCACAAAACACAAAAAAACATAACCCTACACAAGCTGAAAATTCCTTGCTGAATTCATCATGGCCCCGTTCGACCATAGCCGATATCACCAGGCAGCTTGCGATCCTCAACAACCGCATTGCTCGCGACAGCACTCACGTTCCCAAGTTGACCACGATCATCAGCGAAGTAAACGAGCCCTACAGTGACCCCGCTTCCGACAAAGAGCCCGTGATGCTCGAGCGCGAAGAAGTGCGCAAGAAACGTGTCGAAGGCACCATCCAATTGCTGGCACAAACGGAGTGCACCCTAAGGAAGTACCAGGCCGAGTACAAGCGTCTGGAGGCTGAACTCAAACAGTTTGAACAGAGCCAGGATTAAGCTTCCCCATGCGAGCAAACACCCCTCGCCATGTTTGAGGAAGGCCTGTTACCAGTCGAAGCAAACAACAGAGAGGCAAGTTGTTGAGGGAAAAAAAAAAGGGATTATCCATTGACCATCGAGAAACCATTGTCCATCCAAAATATATTGAACCATAATAGATGCCAAACAAAAACTCGTTCTTGGATATGAAATAGTCTAGCCACACCCACACCAATGAATAGACAATTTAGAATCGTTCTTTTTGCCAAGATTGGTTTAAAAGGAGTGCCGATGCGCTACCTTTTATACGAAATGCTTTTTTGTTTTATTCCTCAAGCCCTTACATTGGCATAGTCCACCACAATTATCCGCAACAAACACCCATCATGTCCATGTATCCCAGGCAAATTCGCAATCTTGATATAGGGCAAAGTCATCTACACCACCCGACTCACCCGTGGACAGTGAGCTCCATATCCCTTCCATTAAATCTCCTGGGCGATGAGGATATTGCCAGTCATGAACAGTGCGACATACCTTCAGTCACTACGAAGGAATCAGAAGGGGAATCTTCAACAGCAAGGTCCAGGTTTTCCTTGTTCACCAAACAAAAAGCCAATAACGCCGGCAAAAGCATCAAAGCAGATCCAGCGACAAGAAAGGAAATAGACAGCAAGCAAAGCCAATGCACATTCGAGCCTCAAGCTATCCGGCCTGCACGGTCGTCTTTTCGGTCTTCATTTGCTGTGTTCTTCGACTTTCTGCGCTTCAAAAACGGATCAGCACATCGCAGATCGTCTGATTTTCGTGCCTCACAACCAGAATTCCTTTTCTCCTCGGTGGATGGGTTATCCACTATGACCGACCCCCCGATCTGCCATGAAGGAACCAATCTCGGCTCAAGCAGCAACAACGATATGACCAGCCCCCTTCCCCTTCAACCCCGCCCGCTCTCCCCTACGCAACCCAAATTTAAATCAAAGCGCAGCCCCTACATGTGCTCGCTTGGCGTCAAATCGTTGTCGCCTCCTCCGCGCCCGAAACGTCCAAGTTACAAGCCTGTACGCTCCCCACAACAGTATAAGGACAGCGGCATTACGCGGACCCAAAGCTACTATCCCTTGGTTCTAGTCAACGACGAGCGTTTCCGTACGTTTTCAGACAGGCCTCTCTCTTTGTCTGGGTGCAAGAAGAAAAAGATTCCGATGTGTGCACCTGTTGAGCGAGCCGGAGCAATCCACCATCCACCCTCACGGGAAATCAGCTCGCCCTGGAACAACACGGCCAAGCCTCTATTGAGGATAGTGACCACAGCTAAACGGCCACCGCGTGAGGACCGTCAACTGTTTGAATACGAGACCATGTCCCTCCCACCGCCCAACTTGCATCTTCATCTCGAGCCAAAGCAGGTTGTTATGATCTCGCCACAGGGTTTTCTGCATCCTCAGCAGCATCCCAACAGTCATGGCGACAACAACACCGCCTCCTCTACCTCTACCTCCACTTCCACCCTTACCAACGGCGACAAGCGACAGGTGAGGAAGACACCTTCTTTCGGGAGTTGCGGAGTAAGGGCTGTTCAGAGCACTAGTCTTCTTGGTGGCGGCCACGCCAAACCTACAGCCACTCATGTTGCTGATCATAGCAGTAGTAACGACAGACGTAGTCCCAACAACACCACAGGCAGTGTCGGCGATATCGACGGCAATGAAGAGACGGCCAGCATCAACAATAACTACAGCAACAAGCTGACAGTCGTCCAGGCGGGGGACGTGACTTTTGAGCTGGTCAAGCCGCTGGATATGAACAAGATACAAGCACAGCGGGCTCGCCGTGCCAAGGCAACGTATTCGGCTTACATTCGCCATCGCAACCAGAAAACTACAGCAGCATGAAGGCGCATCCCATTGACGTAGACATTAGACATAGATATAGAGACACTACCCAATCATCGTAACGAATCCAGAACTATCACCATGACCGATGCAAGCAATGTAATAACCTTTGTTTCTTGTTGAGCAAGGTTGACTGTTGAAAGGCTCAATTTTTGGTGGCGAACACATTGATGAAGGGTCCATTCCCATCGAGGGTTAGGCCAAGGATAACAGTTGCTGGATCGAATGGATGTCGCGGCCTATGTTTAGAGCCTCTGCTTTAAATACTTCTACTGGCAAATATAGTTATATACAAAATTGGGCTAGCCTCGTTTCCTTCTCTCTTGTCTTTTTTTCCTTCAGAGACTCGACAAGGCACTCCCCATCTGCGTTTCAAGAACCTGCTGCATCTCACGGTTCTTCTGCTCCTGCTCGGGCGTCCGCTCCTGATGGAAAACAAACCCAGTTTTGGACACCAAATCCATCACGCCAGTCTTCTGCACCATTTCCAGCTCCTCGGTGGTCTTGGTCAGGACCATGCCGGCAAAGCCCAGAGAGTTGATACTGATTGGGCCAAGTCCCTCCTGCTTGCGGGGCACAATCATCATAAACTCCTTGGTCAAGATCCAATTGTAGGCAAAGGATGACATGGCGGTCGAACACAGCATGCGCTCCGCGTCCGTGAGCTCCTCCTGCTCGGCGTATTCACGGATCGATATCATCATGGCGTCGACGAGCGTGATGTAGGCCTCGATCAAAATGTCCTCCTCATCCTTGTTACTAGCGGCGGGGTCTGGGAGCAGGATGACGTGGTTGATGCAGTGGAAGGGAACCGAAAACAAATCGCCTAGATGTTTCCCACGTGAGAGAAAAAAATGATTAGCTGTCATCCGCCTAGTCCCACGCATATTTTGCTCCGCCCTGCGAATCGCCCATTATCGAAACAGCACGTGCGCATACCAGGCTTGTTCTCCTTCTTTCCTGGGCGACGCTTTGAAACCTCGCGGACCAATTCCGAGATGGGTGATGGTGACTCCAGGGGGATGACCTGCATGTGCTTATGAGGCTGGCTGGCTCCTGATCGAGATCCACAGTTGTAGAAAGCCACGGCGTCACGACTATTCTTCACAGCCTTCAGTGTGCTCCAGACAGCCATCAAATCATTCGGAGTCAAGGGTCCAGTCTGGGGTTGGAACTCTACAAAGAATCAAAAGCGTGACGAGGAGATGTTAGTAGCGAATTGTTTTCGCAATCATCAAGAGCAAGCGAATAACAAGAATTTTACCTTTGGTGACGACGAGAAAGTGTCTAGGGACGATGCAGAACTTGTTCAAGATGATCTTGTGCTCTTCACCTGCGTCGGTTACATACAGTGCAGGCGAGTGTGGCAGAAAGGGGTTGGTCTTTTCAACGGCTTTGACGACAGGAGTGGAGGGTCGATCGCTGGATGTGGTTTGATCTTCCTCAACCTTGGGCAGGATACCGAGTGGTTTCTTGGCCAATGAAGGAGCATAGCAGATGTCGCACTAATCATGGAGCAATAGACTGATCAGATATCGCACTATTCCAATATCCTTGACAGGCTAGTTATGAGCGTCGTCTTTGTACCTCAATGTCATATTCGGTTTCCTTGCTCTTGTGGTTCTCTGAAGCTGTAAAGATAAGCTCCCCAGACGCGAGTGCAGACTCGTACACAGAGGTCAACTGCTGGTCGAAGGTGTCGATGAGGGGTGCCATTAATTTATACGAATGGGGGGGATGGGTGAGTTTGTGTTGGGGGATGTAGAATGTTGGGCGGTTGAATGGAACAAGAGCCAGTTTGCCCGGAGCTAAGCGACATACCCACGTCACGAACGATGGGATTTTAAGTTTGATGAAGGACTGCTCTGCCAATTTAATTATAGTGCCGTGGGTGGGGAGTGGCCGTGCTCTCTTCAACCTCCCTCACCTTCACTTCTTGGTGTCCATCTCTCCTCATCTTCGCCTACTGCCACTCAACATCCTCAGCAAACAAATCAAACAAGGGAAAACACACCATGGCCCACTACAGCGCCATCGAGATTGATGACGACGATGTAAGATACCAAACTCGCTTTTCATCGGAATTGCCACGTCTTATTTTTTCTTCTTCTTTTGGTTGCTCGTTCTTGTGCAACAATGGAAGCTAATGCACCAGCTTTCATTGTCGACTTGCCCTTTTGGATTTCTTTACTAAATAGCTCAACAGCAACAATGCCACTGAGCTCCAGTTCCAGAGTATGTCCCTGCGCTCTACCACATCTCAACCTATTTCGCAACCAATACCAGCACTCTGTACTTGGACAAGCGCATCGGATTCAGGAGCAAGTCAGAGAGTGCCACGTTGAAGCAGGATGACATAGGCTTGAGCAGCACACTTGAGGGGGGTTTTTTTTTGGCGGAGGGCATGGCTGCTTTAATAGGTTGCCAAGGAAATTCAGAAAGAACCAATATCGATCTATCGATTTAAGGATCATAAGCGTCATCAACGATACTTGTATCACGATCAAGGATATCGAACATCCAGTAGATCATCCCAGCAAGATGTGGACCTGGTCAGGATTCAAGAGACGAGATCGACGAACAATTCGACAAAAAGTCCCAAGTCTCAACAGATGGCGACTTTTCAAGGGCGAAAAGAAGAAACGAGTGGCGGCCTCCTTGTTCTTTTTTGGTGTCTTTATTCACCCCCCTATTTTTGGCATTGCATTCCTCAACCCAACCTCCTCCACGTATCTTGCATCCTTGGCATACTCACAATGCATTCGCCTTCACTGCCTCATTCGCCTCCCTCTCTGTAGACTTTTCAAACGATACCACTACCGCCACAGGAAACCTCTCTTCATCAGTCAGCACTCCCCAGCCAAGGCCAACAGGTACTATACTCGATCTAACATCTGGGAGTCAACTCAGCGCGATAGCAATTAACTGTAACCAATGGAATTATAGCTGGATTTGGTACTGCAGGCACTTTTGACCCCGATCGTACTCAACAGCAGCAAAATGCCGCCAAGAAGCCCATTTGGTCGTTTGAGTACTATGCTCGGTTCTTTGACGTTGACACAGACCAGGTAATCATCTCAAGGGTTGTCCTAGAAGAAGGCGTGTTCCTAGATGGAGCCATTTCTTCTGACATTATGCGTCGTGTCTTTTTATTAGGTCATGGAACGTTGCTTTGCAAGTGTGATCCCCAAGGACAACTTCTTGGAAGTAATGGATGGCAGCCCTGATTTATACGGTACGGTCATACCTTGGATATTACAAATGGCGTTCACACCGGTGAGTTGCATCTAACGCTCGAGCACTATCATATGTTTACTAGGTCCCTTCTGGATCTCAACAACAGTCGTGTTTGTACTGTTTGTGACAGGATCGATTGTAGACTCGATCAACGCCTACATGAATGGAGTTCATTACACATACGACGTTCGAGGACTCACTTTCGCCTTCGCAACTATCTACTTGTACGCATTCTTGGTGCCTCTGATGGTCTGGGGTGCGACCAAATACTTTGGCTGTCAACCCGACTTGCTCGAGATGCTGGCACTCTATGGCTATGCGCTGACAATCTGGATCCCCGTCTCGGTACTCTCGGTACTCCCCTATGACCTGGCGCGCTGGATTCTGGTCGGCATTGGCTCGGGTCTCTCGGGAGTATTCCTGATCCGGAACATGTGGCCAGTACTGTCGCGGGCCCAGGGCCAAGCATCGAAGACGATCCTGTTGCTCGTCATCTTATTCCACGCAGTGCTTGGGTTCCTGCTCAAGTACAGGTTCTTTGCGTACAATGGCGGAGCACCACCTGGTGTGCCATCACCCGCCCCTGCGGACCCAGCACCTTCTACATAAATACGGGGAATGGACCTTAGTATTGTCTCAGGAATAAACAGTTTACACTCAAATCAAAGATGCCTCATTCTTGTTCATATCTACAGCTCGCACTGCAAATTTTGGTGGCAATTTCGCAAATGGCAGTCACTATTTTGAATTTTTTCTTTTTTTTTTCTGACTAAGGCATGCATTGGGCTGGAGTTCTCTCAACTCTCACAAACATCCCTTGAACCATCAAATCCACAGAAGCCATGTTCTCCATCCCTGGATTCAGTGTGGGCAACCTTGTCGTTGAGGCTCCCAAGGAGCAAATCAAAAAGCGCAAGCATGAGGAGAAGGCGTCCATTACCACCACAACAACCACCACCACCACCACAAAAACCTTGACCTCCTCATTATCCGCACCAGCTGCTACCGGTGCGGCTGCTACCTCCACCTCTGCAGTCTCATCCGTCGCCTCGTCATCATCCACATCTACTTCCAACGCCCCTTTTTCTAAAAAGTTCAAGAAGGACGCCGTCTATGAAAAGAAGCCCCCATCAGAGCCCAAGCTCGGCTGGGGTTGGATCCCCGAGCCCGTGCCCCTGAAGGAGCGCGCCACCTGGAACCAGTCGACCAAAGCCATGCGCAAGGCCAAGGCCGAGGCCGAAAGAGTCAAGAAGGAAAAGGCCATCCAGGACAAGAAGGATCTCGTTAGCTCGATCTCAGGACCCTCGACCGCCGTGGAGCTCCTGTTGAAGGGGTCAGTGGACATGAATGACATTGCAGGACTGGGCAACAAAGACAAGAAGAAGCAGGCCAAGGAGGACGGAGACTCAGATGTCGAGATGGCCGACGCCAAGGGCAGTGATGGTCAGCCCAAGAAGCGCAACAAGCGCCTGGAGCGAAAGATCAAGAAGGCAGCCTACATTGCTGCATTGGAGGCCAAGGAGAGCAACACGGACGACACCGCCGCAGATACCACTCCCGCCGCCACAGAAACCAGCAACGAGAACGAGGGAGGCGATGATAACGAGGAGAACAGCACTGAGGCAAAGAAACAGCCAGCAGCCCCCGTCAACCCTGTCCTCGCCAAGTTGACTAACAAGGAGAAGAGACTGTTGAAGCAATTGCAGAAGAAGCAGCAAGAGGAAGGTATCGACCCCACCGTTAAGCCCGCTACTCCCGTTGCCACCCCAGCACCCAAGTCCGACAAGCCCAAGAAGGCCAAGAAGCAGGCAAAGGAGACCGCACCAGAGCCACTCAACCCCTCCAACAAGCGTCTCAAGGGTCAGAGCGCTTCAGACCAAAAGACTCTCTCCGATCTCCAGGCCGCCACTGCCGCTGCTGAAGAGTCTATTCTTGCGGATTTGATGCCAGAGAACAAGAAGGGCAAGAAGGCAAAGGCTGAGAAGGTTCCTGAGGTTAAGGAGAAGAAGGAGCAGCCCAAGGAGAAGAAGGAGCAGCCCAAGGAGAAGAAGGACACCAAGGCTGACTCGGCATTGTCCAAGAAGCAGCAGCAGCTTGCCAAGGAACGCGAGAAGCTTCTCGAGGTAAGCAATAGTTCGACAGTTTACCGGAGCTTCAGACGGCTCTCGTTTTCATTTCTCATCACGGAAAACTCACGGAAATATTTTTCACCTCTCCGTAATAGGCACTTTCCCGCACCAACAACGCTTTGGAGGAATTGCAGAAGTCTTTGGGCGATGACGAGGATGAGGCACCCATGACCAAGGCCCAGGTCAAGTCTGCAGCACAAAGCAAGAAGGAGAAGGAGAAGAAGGAGGCGCCAGCACCAACACCCGCCAAGAAGGCTGCCCCTGCATCAGCGCCCACTCCAATTGCTCAGCCCAAGTTGACCAAGTTGCAAGAGCAGATGAAGAAGACTCTTGCCGGAGGAAAGTTCCGTTTCCTGAACGAGCAGCTGTACACCACCACCGGCGAGGAGGCCTTTGATTTGTTCCAGTCCAAGCCCGAGCTGTTCGACGAGTACCACGAGGGTTTCCGCTCCCAGGTCGAGTCCTGGCCCCAGAACCCCGTCGACATCTTCATCTCACAGTTGCGCCCCATGCCCAAGGACACTGTGATTGCGGATCTGGGCTGTGGAGACGCACAGATCTCGGCCGAACTGCCCAAGCACAACGTGTTGTCGTTTGATCTGGTGGCCAAGAACGAGCGCGTGACTGCATGCGATATCGCACACTTGCCTCTGTCGGACAACTCGGTCGACGTGGCCATCTTTTGCCTGAGTCTGATGGGCACTGACTTTTTGAAGTTCTTGAAGGAAGCTTACCGTGTCTTGAAGCCCAAGTAAGTTTTGCGATGTCCTGTGTTTCTCTTATGACTATGCGGTGTATTGCATCTGAAGCACTTATTGACCCTCAATATCTCTCGTTTAAATTCCTCCGCAATGACGAAAATAGTGGCCAGCTCAAGATCTCGGAAGTCATCAGTCGTTTCACGGATGTGGATGCGTTCGTGTCAGCGTTGAAGACGATTGGATTCGAGTTGCGGGATTCAGACTCAAGCAACAAAATGTTCATCATGTTCGACTTTATCAAGCCCGATCGCAGCCTTGCCAGCGCCAGCAAGAAGAGCAAGAAGAGCAAGACTGGCAAGAAGCAGAAGGTGCAGGAGGACGACGATGTCGAGATGGGCGATATTGACGACGAGGTCGGTCCCTCGCTTCTCAAGCCCTGTATTTACAAGAAGAGGTAGATGCCTTCCACTATGACCTCGTCCAAGTTGTAGTTTGTACGATAGCAGCGATCTAGCATTACTTTATTTCATATCTCTTTCTTTTCCTTGCATCATAAAGGCATTCATTCTTAATGTCTTTTGGAAATTTACATTTTATTTCTTTCGCTTTCCTACTTGGAGCCATGGTACGCTTCAAAGATCTCAAATACCAACGCGCCAAATTCTGGGTGGTCCTGGTACGTATCGCGAAAGCTCTTACTTGCAGCCTGGCTGGCACTCGTTTTGGCTGTATATTTGATCACGGGCGCTCGAAGGGTCTCAAAGAGGTACCCTGTCCGGAACAAGAATGGGATTGCGGTCTGTGGGGTCAACTTGTCGAGAATGTTCTTATGGGCGAGGTCGCACAATTCCTCGAGCTCGTAGCGGTGTGCAGCAAGAAACACATCTTCCCAGCTCGCTTCTTGAGGATTGGCGATGGCGTCTGTGAACGCGACGAAGGGTCGTTCTTCTTGGGGAATGATGCCCGTGTACATGAATCGAAGCAACAGCTGGAAAACTTTTGGTTTGACGTTTGTGACTTTGATCTCTTTCTCTCCCTTTCCGCCTTCCATGAAGTCGCTGTTGAACATGCGCTTGAAATACGGCCACTGGTTTAAAACCACTTTATGTGCTTTCCTGACGAGAGTCTCGTTTGAGGCCGCCAAGTCTGCAGGGCTCAAAATAAACGACACGTCTCGGTTATCGACGTCGCGGTAGAGTCTGTTGAGGAGCGAAGTAGCTGGATCAGAAGCCACAGGTTTTGGAGCGACGACGAATGGCTTCGGTGCTGGGGCAGAGTATTGTCGACTTGAGAGACACACATCTACTTGATACCGACCATTTAATATTTCCAGTCGGCTTCGTGGAATTCTTTCGGCCAGAGCTGCGGATAGATGGACATACAAAACGAAGATTAGAAAACGAGTTGCTTGTTCTGGCATAGTTGCGAACGTCTACTCTTGCTTTTTTTAATCAATTCCCTACTTTGTGTTTCGAACGTCATGCCAAAGCCCGGTGTTCTTACTCCCGGTACTAGCGGCCCGCTTGCCAGACACGACCCGCTGGGCGTCTTGATAGTGAAGCTTTGAGCGAACGTGGTCCTTGGGGAAAGCCTGAAAGTGATGCCGCTGTTGTTAAAGGGGCCTGCGAGCACGATACTCAAGGTGAAGAAGCCATCTCCACCGTCATAGTTCTGCGGAGGGGGTGTACTCTCCGTCACAGACCAGTCGAAACTGAATTCCAGTGACTTGATGCATGTTTTCCTGCTGACGTTCGATGGGAAACCCAAGATAAGCGACATTGTTATCCTTTAGAATGCAAAATCGAGCTGGAAAAAGAAAATTGATGGGGGTAATGAGTGGCCAACCACGCTTTTAATTCTGCTTGTTTGCCATAGGTCTCAGGCGCAGAATTTATTTCCTGCTGTGGTACGCTTCAAAGATTTCAAACACCTATATACTAGCCAAATTCTGGGTGGTCATGATAGGTAGGTAAAACGGAACTCCTTGCTTGTAGCCTTTTGGGCGCTTTTTGAAGCAATGTGCTTGATGGTGAATGCCTGGAGAGAAGCAAAGAGGGTGTCCACTCTTCTACTTTGTGTATCTTGTTGTCCAAGCAGCATGAATGTTTTTTTTTTTTTTGAGATTGAGATTGAGATTGACTTGAATGGATGTGAACATTGACATTCTGCACAGACAATACCACTGTCAAGCATGCATCAAACAACACTTGGAAACTCTCTTCCAAGGCTTTTATCTCGACCGGTCGTCATAATCCACCTTGGCCGATCTTCCACCATTGGTTGCTTGCCTCCTGAGATTCTGCATCAAATCTCATTACACGCGGATCAAGCAACAATTTGTCGCTTCAGCCAAGTCTCCGGTCAGTTCAGTACCATTGCGAAGCGCTACATCTAGCGTCTGCGTACTGGGACCTAAGAGGCTTTTTTGCCTACATAGCAAAAATCGAGTCCACTTCTCGAGAATGTGACTTTGCGGATGGCCAATTTGTATCTTGGACAGCAGACGTACGTGAAGCGATGGCAGTACGAACGTTCCGTTTAGAAAATTGGTCTGCCCGCGTTCAAGACGCTGGTACTCCCAGAATCGAAAAGGTCAAGCAAGATACGCGCGACAATGACCTTCCTGCACTCAAGCATGGAAGAAGCCCCACGGCTGGCTCATCTCAAGCAGCTCAAGCTTGTTGCATCGAATGTTCCTGGCAATTCCTGTGTCAGTGATTTGAATTTTTTGGGCAAAGAAAGCGGTGGTGGAGGTGTTCAGATCCTTGGCTGGCAATGAACCTTCTCCAAATATCCCATGTATCAATCTGTTCTCCTTGCTCCGTCAGACGCGCTGGTCTCTGCGGGAAAACCGTTCTTCGGCAACTTTGCTCCCACTTTATCTCTATCGAACCGTGGGAGTTGATAGTAGCACGCACCATCCACAGTCTATGCAAGTCCATAATAACTCCAGATATAATTGAGAAGAAGAGTGATAAGGAACTCCAAAAGGAAAAGCGACTGAGGTACTCCTTGTGAAAAGCTCCATGAGCAAAAAATATCAGAGCAGTCGGCGCGAAGAGGGTTTCATACAGGCTTTTGCACTGGAAGAAAAGAAACGTTGAAGCATTCAGCCCCAACCGTCAGGTCCAATCCTCTGTGTTAGTTGTTGCTTGTGAAGGTGACAAGAAATGTGCGTTTTTTTGGAATACAGCCGAGGTTATCAGGAGCGGGTAGTCGCGATGGAGAGAGTGCTTTTCATCCCGCCGATCTTGTAGAGGACTGTCTGCAGAGAAGGTGCCTCGGAGGCGGTGAAGAGCATCAGAACACCTTTTGATGACAGGCTTGGCCAGTTCTCAACCTCATGAAAATGACGGACTGAGGCACAGTTTCCACACAGCGTTTGCGATGACGCGTCTACGGCATGCTGCAGCCTTGGTTCTTTGCTTGCAAATGCACTCGAAGTAATGTATATGTGCACGCCTGGTTTGCAACCTATCGCGACGGATTCCCGTTCATGTGGCAGTGCGAAAGACGATGAAACTTTGTTGACTGTGCCTTTTGTAAGAGCTGCGGCGTAAATTACTTTGAAATCGCATTTCGTTAGTTTCCTTTTGTTCTCTTCTTTTCCATACTCCTCACAAACCATCGCGCCCACCCCTTGATACCAAACATGCGACAGTCAGACTATCTCCATGATGCAGGCGAGGGCAGTTTCCCAAGCGTTCAGAACTCGGACAATTGGTCAGAAGCACAAACCAACGGCAAGTCCGGACATACCGAAGAAGACGGCATATACAGCGATCAAGAAGGACCCATGAACAGTGGCGAGGATGACAAAGAGTACTACACTCAAGACGAAGATGATCTCGGACCCGAAATTTATGGCGACTTTCACTTGTCGCTGCCCAAGCGCACGGCTAAACCTGCGGCCAAACACTCTACACCAACAAAGAAATCGCCAGAAACATTGAGAACCGCTCACCTCGAAATATCGTTGTCCATGGACCCGATTCTTACTTTTGTCCCCCCAGAGATTATACGGATCGTATGCTCGTTCGCCAGTCAGCAAACTCTTCGATGTGTCCTCATGCTTGTCTGCAAGGAATGGTACCATCTCGGCAAACCATTCATCAGACGGACGGGTAGATGGATATTCGGAACTCAAGAGTCCGAGGATACTCTGTTGAAGAGGTTGCGTTCTAGACATATACACGAGCTGCATCTGCACTACGATACAGAGTTCAAGCCTTTTGCAACCTCTGGTAGAGAGGAGCCATTCAACAATGAAGAGACTGCCTGGATTCGGTTCTTCAGCGCGATCACGACTCCAGTGTATCTCAGCAGGAACGATTCGACATTGAACGGTCTGGAAGCAATGGCGAATTCAATGGAGAGCATGGTTCTAGAGGATACTGCAGTCGCAAAGCGATCCCTTCTCTCTTCGGTGCAAAACGTATATGTCTCTTCAAAGTCACTGTGGCAGCCCTGTCTGATGCCAGCCCTACTTCCCCACCTTGGCGGGATCCATACTATTGAGTTGTCTCAGGAACTGTCGACGGGATCCATCCCACTGTTCACGATTTTGGATCATTGCCATGGATTGCAGAAACTGACCATCAAGGGTGCCCAGACTCACACTCCAAACGATATGACGATGATCTACGATGGTATCACGCATACAACCAGCACCACAGCCGCCACATCTTCAGGAGCTGCAAACATGGGGCTTTCTTATCCGCTCAAGATATTCTCGGTGAGTGGGGTGGCCTTGGAGATAGGTGCCCTGAAGCGCTTGATCCCGTCTTGTCCACACATGCAAGAGTTCAAGGCCTCCGATGTCTGCTTCTGGATCTTTCGAGGAGATCACACAGTCAAAGTGTTCGGGAGCGAAACCCACCTCCATTTTGCTCCATTGTATCGCCTGGCAGCCTCCCACTGCCCAGACCTATCCGAATTTTGTATAATGGGACTGCAGAGCAGTTACCTTCACCGAGCACAACCTGCCGCCGAAGCCACTGTCCCTATTAGTGCTCAAGTTTTGCAACATATCAACTTGACAGTCGAACTCTTCCCACATACCAGGGCGATGTCCTTACCGACGGTCATGAGTGGCTCCTGGGAACCCAACCGCGGTGTGTGCCTGTACCTCAGCCGGCTCACGCACCTGACACTCACTCACCGCCTTTTGTCGATACTGAACATGGACAAGATCCTCCGTTGTGCGCGCTCTCTCCTCTCTCTGATCGCGCCCCATTCAGAGCTTTCGGCCATTGATCCACTTCAGATCGAGGACGAACACAAGCGTATCTTGGATGTTGTCCGCAAGAAACGGTTGCAAGGGCCGTGGGATGCACGGTACAAATGTTATTCGGTGAGCGTCTCAAGGGAGGCAAAGCTAAAAGAGAGGGTCCGTCATCGACTGGAGCGACAGGGTGCAGCGGCTCGAGGTGACCTGCCACACCCTACACGATGGCTCTGCAAGCACCTGCAGACACTCGATATCGGTGTCCATTTGTTCAAAGGCACGTTCGTCCGCTACCCTGTCGCAGGAGAACCTAAAAAGTTTTTCACTCTCTTGGCAAAATCGTGCCCCGGTCTCGTAGACTTGACACTGCGGATGAGTGTGTTGCACCTGGGTCAGCGAATGCACAGGACTCGGACGGTCCGTGTGAAGTATATTCCGCCAAGGAAGATGGCCAATCCAAGTCCAAGGCCCGAGCGAATGTACTATCGGGAAGGTGGTCGCAAAGTCGAACTCCAGGAGCGCTTCGTGGATTTTTCGAACGATCTGTTGCTGCTCTGTGGTGACCGCGCAGCTGGAGAGGCGCCGAGGCTGGTGCATCTGAAGCGAATTGTGATCTTTGCCTCCGTGCCAGGGAATGTTTGTGCCAGTGATTTCGATTTTCTGGGAAAGGACGGTGGCGGCAACGATGTGTCTTGGCCGGCGCTCGAGTTGTTCAAGATTGTAACTGGAGCGAGTTGGACCATTGTGGACCATCCTCAAGCAACAAAGACGGGTGAGGAGACAATGGAGTCTTTGCTGGCAAAAGTGAAAGCCAGGCGACATGGCCTTGAGCTGCAACTGATGTAGACATAGAAGCACAATAACAAAAATCGCAATTTTACGAAGCTATTTCTTTTACTTCTTGCTTGACCGGCAGTTACGGGTTAGGACGTGTGTCTCTGTGCCAATCTTGAGAAAAGTGCCCAGCCCCAGAGCCTCCAAATCGCACAACGGATTCTCAAACTCATCGTGATCGACATGTTGGTTCATAAACTGGCTCCTCCACGGCTCTGCCAAGTACTCCAACGAAGCTTTCTGGATCCTGTGCAGCACCTGCGGCCAGAGACCGACGGTCCATACTTCGTACCTTCCTGTAACTTCCCCGGACTCATTATCGCTCCCCCCTTCCTCATTCTCGTCGGCATGCTCGGAACCGGAGTCGACATCCCAACCTACTCGCTCTCCCTTCATGATCACTCGACGACTAGGCTCTCCTTGGAAGAACCGGTCCGAGGACACAAAATCCGAGATTGGGGACTTTTCTATCTCATTCACGGAGGATCCAGCCCGGAGAAAATTGAGATCAAGCGGTGCCTCGTTCGCCAGCGTGTCAAACTGGAATCCGCGACAGGGTGTGCCACCCGCTTGGAAGATGGCGCTTGACCAGTGGTGGGTGGGTCTCGGCGGTAAAGCGAAACCTTGGACATATGTCAGGAACCGTGGACCGCGTACAAGGCTCCGAGGTGGAAGATGCACTGAACGAGCCTCTGCTGCAGCCTTGATCTTGCGGAGTCGCCAGCCTGGCGCCGAGTCTTCACTGTCGAGCGACGAGCAGTCTGAAAGAGGAGTAGAAGGTCGGGAGTCAAAGTCCTGACTGTGTTGAGAACGTGAGGTGGAGATTGTAGGAGTTGATGGCCATAATGTCGTACTCTCGTGAAACTGCTGGTGCTGGTGGGACGCCTGATGATTGTACTGTTGGAGGTAGTGGCGCTCCATTCGGCTCGATGCCACGCTTTTGACATGATCCAAGAAATCTGCGTTGCCTAAACTCTCCAGAGCCTTCGATGAGTTGTTGGTGCCGTCTACGACATAAGTTGGCATTTCATTCTCTTCTGACATTGTATCCTGAAATATTGGTGTTGAAGGGGTCGAATTGTGGTCCAAGCTGTGGAGGGGTGAGTAGACGCGCCTATAGTAGTTTTGTTGAGCTAGATATTGGGTCTGTATCGTCAATTCGGCCGCCAGTTTCGACGTTTGTGTCGACGTGAGTGCAGTTATGAAGGAGGACACTTGGGTTATATTATGGGTGTAAGCGAAGGTGACAAAACTGAAACTGTGTTTTTAGAAGAAGTTGCGAATTGGCATTATCCCATTTATATACCTCGAGTGCGTTTTGTGGTCTTTGATCATCAATGCTGTGATGTGGATATGAAAGACTAAATGAAATAGTGAGATGTGTTGGGCACCACACATACGGAGAATAATCAAGCTATGAATTTTGGACCCACATTCCCTTCCGCTTTCGGTGCTTTGACAAAAAACAAGATACCGCCTGTGCCTGTGAAAAGGGCAATTGCAAAAGAGCAGTGGCCTCTTCGCCATGGCTACCAGGACCTAATCGGTATCCACTGCGATTGAAGTCATCATTTCCGGAGGGGACATGCTTCTTTTGAATCAAGAATCGTGATCGATTATTGAACATGCGTATCTGTCTAGGCAACAAGAGGACTTGGTGATGGTGATAAGGCGGAAGCTGGGAAGAACAGTCCATGTATGTCGTTGGCGGGTCCAAATAACAAACAAAGAGGTGCTTGCTAGCTTGTGTATGTTTCTTCCCGCGGCCTCTTTCCCGCCCGAGACCTTTCCGGCCAAATAAGAACGCCGAAGTGATTTGCTCCGCAATTGGCTCTGGGGGAAAGAGGGTTCATGCATGCAGGTAAAAGGTGTATCCAGGTCGGATGCATGTATGCATTTCCCATCAGCTAATGCACTGCATGGGAAGTACCATGCCGTGGCTCATGCCAGAGTGGGCTTTTGCCAAACGCATGAACCTGATTTTAGAGGGCGTTGTCGAACTCTCCAGGTATCCGTCCCTTCGTTCGTCCGTCCTTGACCATTTTCTGTTCCTCCGGGAAATGAAGGTCGTACAGAAACGGGCGTGGACTGTTTCTTCCGGGTAAGGTTTGAACGATATTTTTGTCGTCTTTTTTGAGAGCACTCATATTCTGGACAAGTCCTCGATGTTGTTTGCTGCCGTTGTTGTTGTTGCTGTTGTTGTTGGTCAACACACAAAGTCATCTCCATCCAGCCCTTGTACTCACTCACCTATCTCAACAGCATATGTTGTCTGCGTGGATGGATGAGAGGAGTGGCGAGGCTAGGATATGCTGGCGGTGCATAGGTTGACACATGAATAGATGGATGGATGAGGTGGGATGGTGGACGTGAGCTCTGTGGGCTTAGGCCGGATAGTGGACTTCTCTTTGGAGTGGAGAGCGTGGAGGGAAGGAAGGACGGAGGGAAAGCGCGAAGGAGGAAAGGGCAGTGTGAATCTCTGTTGCCTAATCACCTTCTTTCTCGTCTACATCCATCCATTACCTCTTCTTTCCTTTTCTTCAGCACCTTGCATCACTCCCTTCCTTCTCCACCTCACTCACCTCACCCGCATTACCCACATCTATTGATTTCTTGGGCAGCCAATACCAATCATCAGGACAGGAGCTTGATTGTTTTTTCACCCCCGCTGATTGTGTCCTCCATCGTAAACGATGCCATCTCAGGACGAGGTCAGTTCCAAACAGCAAAACACCTTTCTCGCCACAAAACACAGTCTTCAGCAAACTCGCCACTCGCCACTCGCTACTTACACACTCTCACAAACTGCCACACACTCTCACGAACTCCCACACTCACTCATATATACTACACGCTCGATGCCTCTCCACCACTTCATTCTTGGCCAATAGACCGTCGTTGACCTGGCCGTCATCCAGGCAGAGCAGAGCGCCACACCTAGCGCCCCTAGTCGTCCACTGAAACACCACCAACGGGGCCACCGTGTCGACAAGAAGGACTGCCCTCGCCACATAGAGGGCCACCGGTCCAATAGGATGACCACTCGCGAGCTTGACGGCAAGCGAGTGGTCTCCTTGTACTATGGCTCGGACGTTGTCTTGTTCGACGAGATCACTGCCTGGAAGGAGGCCAACCCCAACAGTCGCGTTGAGGATGCTATTGACGAGTTTGGTACGTTAGTAATGACTTTTGCGTGGCGTTTCTAGGACGGATGGCGACGTGTCTAGGATGTCTAGGCGGCGTTTTCATTCGTTTTTGCTTTTGTGTTGGGGATGGCAGTTGCAACCGACAAGACTTTGGACTAACCCTATACCCTTCCCTTCCTCCAAACAAACCACGCACATCTTCCACATGGACCTCTCCTTCCTCACCCCTTCCTTCATTCCTTCCCTCACGCACCTCCTGAACTTCTGCTTGCATGTGAACAGACGAGCACCAGGGTGCGGATGCTCTTGCCAACATTATCTACCACACCCAGGCTTTCGACATGGTCTTCAAGTACACCATCCCAGAACACCTGCGCAGGGTATCCGATGAACCCCCAGTCCTCGGCCTGGGACCCAACATCTCCGACATCGAGATCGACTCCCAGAGCAGCACCGCCATCGCCCGCAAAGAGGCACGACTGGAACGCCAACGTCAGGAAGATCAGCTTCGCGCGGCAGAGGCGGCTGCGGAAGCAGCCAGGAAGGAGGGCCTCATTGACATGGAGAAGGTGCCTTTGGACCCCAAGATTATCAAGGAGGAGAAGTTGGAGAAAATCCGATACCGTTTCAAGAAGGCGTTGCTCAAGGAGAGCATGATCATCGAAGAAGAACCAAACATCGAAGGCGAGGAGATGTACGTCAAAGTCTATACTCCATTCTGGCGCCTCTGCATTGAGGCCCAGCGCCTCCGATACAAAATGGAGCTCTCGGTAAGTCTACTTTCCATCATTACCAGTGGATGCTCTTGTGTGTGTGGCATGGATTGCACCCTAACCACACGTACCTGGGGAAGGAGCAGATCATTATTTTTAGTGGTGAAAATTGGATTTGTGCTCAACCATTGCTTTCTTTGATATTAATTATTAACCATCGTTCGCTTGTGCGTCTATTCCACCATGATAGCATTTCGAGACTCAAAAGGAAAAGGACGAGAAGGCAAAATCCAAAGGGTTTTGGCAAAGGTACTTTTGGCGATATGTGCAGAAAGCCGACATTGTGTCCTTGCCTCTTCGCGCCGAGTCCTTGCTCTTCAAGGCGAACAAGCTTCGCCAATACTCATTGGCGGAGAAATCTCGCAAGTGGAGCGACATTGTTCGTCATGGAGGCGGTATCAAGCCTGATGGATCTGGTGTTGGTTCGTACCAGGGATCTGATGGCAAAGATGGATTTTTTGGCACTGCTAAACGTGGGAATCTGGTAAGAACATTTAATCCGACGGTTGTAGTGGACAATTGCGACTGTATTATGATCACTAATGCTGTTGTCCACATCTGAATCTATAGACTGAGAGCATTATCATCTACTGCAAAATTCACACTAAGCGAGGCGATCGTCATGCGCTGAAGACAGTCATGGAAAAGGCAGCCTTCACCGATATGTTCGCTCTCCACGACGGCTCATACAAGTCCAAAGTGAAGCCTACGCCAAACAGACGCACTTCGCTCTACCACAACTGGGTCCGATCCAGCGGCACCCAGCCTCTGGAAGAGATTCGCTTCTACTATGGAGAGAAGATTGCTCTTTACTTCGCATGGATCGGCCACTATACCAAGTGGCTCATCTGGGCGGCTATTGCTGGTTTGCTCTTCTTGATCTATGGCTTGGCCGCAGGCGGCGCCACTTTGGTCGATGGCGCAGCCACTAGCACCAACAAGAAACTTCTTGTTGTCTTTGACAATGCTCTGACATTGCCCTATGCCTTGTTCATGTCGGTTTGGGCGGCTCTCTTTGTCGAATTTTGGAAACGCAAGAGCAATGTACTGGCGTACACTTGGAACACCTTCGACTTCGAGCGGCGCGAGAGGGCTCGACCAGAGTTCAAGCCTACAAGCACCCGTGTGTCTCCCGTGACAGGCAAGGTCGAGCTGTACTACCCCCGGTATAAACAGTTGGTCTCCGTTGTTATGAGTGGCATGGTTGTCCTCATCTCCGTAAGTCCTTTGTCCGCAATTGTTTGATCTTAATGGTTCCTTGACAGATCAATGTTGTCGCTAATCAAATACACTTTTCTTCATCACTCACGTCCGTAGATTGCAATCGTTGTCGTTTCTGTCGGCTCTCTGATGATTTTCAACATTTGGGCCAAACAAAAAAACCGATTCCCTAGTACTACCGTCTCAACTGCGGTCACTGCGGTGCTCAACTTGGTCGTCATTATGTTTCTTGGAACTGTGAGTTATGAGAGATTTACTATGCAAGGGAAATGTTGAGAAGTCTAGGACTGACCTTTATGTTTCTAATCGTCTCCTTTAGGTTTATGCCCGTCTCGCCAAATTTTTGACCGACAACGAGAATCATCGTCGCCTCACTCAGTATGAAGGTATGATAAAACCCGGAACGCAAAAACATCGTGTGCCTTGCTGCATAGTAAAATCAAATGCTGACAGTTTCACTTTTGTACACGTAGATGCTCTGATCTTTAAGCGATTCCTGTTTGATTTTGTCAACTTCTACTCTGCATTGTTCTACATTGCCTACATTAAGCAAGCAGTGATAATTACGCTCCCCGACGGCACAGTTCTCCAAGACGGCTGTACCAGCGACGGCGGATGTATGGCAGACTTGACCATTCAATTGGCCATTGTGTTTGTGGGCAAACAGTTCCTGAACCAGTTCCAGGAGCTAGCGATCCCTCAGTTGCAAAAGTATTGGAACGGCAAGAATGAGTTGGCCGAGAAGGCCAAATTGGTGGGCAAGTACAAGGACAAGAAGAACCTCATCAAGCCTCCTCAATGGGCCAAGGACGATATCTTGCCGACCTACAACCCACAAATGTTCGAGGAGTACCGCGAGTTGGTCATCCAGTTTGGATTCTGCACCTTGTTCGTCACAGCGTTCCCCATAGCGCCCATCTTCGCCTTGCTGAACAACATTCTCGAGATTCGCGTCGATGCTTATAAGTTGTTGACGCAGCATCGTCGACCCATCGCCCAGGGGGCTCAGGATATTGGTATATTGCAGTTTCAGATTCCCACCTTCATTCTGAACCCGAATGTCATCGCCATCCGCTCACACGCTTTTGTTGTTTTTGATAATGGGTGAAAATAGGAAGCTGGGGATATATTTTGGCACTGATGACCCACATCTCTGTCTTGACCAACGCTACCTTGATTGCCTTTCAGTCCTCATGGATGGAAACCCATTTCTTCGGAAAGTTGCTGTGGGTCAAGGGTTACCCGATCTCACCGGACTCACCGGACTCGATCAACTATGCGCTCTTGGCCGTTCGCCTGCTGTTCATCTTCTTCTACGAGGTAGGTTTGGGGCTTCAAAATTACAGCTGGCAAAAAAAAAGTCAGCCCATCCGGCGACACACGGAGTACACAAGTTTACGGTTCTATTATTCTTTTTAACCACATAGCACGTCGTCTTTTTGCTCAAGATCGCCATTGCCAACTTGGTCACGGACATGCCCCAGACAGTGAAGCTGGCGATTGAGCGCGAGAACTACTACACTCGCCTCGCTCTGGATGATGAGGAGCCAGCTGTGGACGAGGTACTCGAAGACTTGGACGATGACAATGACGAGAGCGAGGACGAAGATGAGATGGACCGTCAGCGGGCACAGCGTGAGGCGATCGAGGATGCAGAATTTGAAGAGAAACTGAAACATGCGCACGGCTCCCACGACGGCGCTGGTGCTGCGGACTGTGATCCCGATGCAATCAAGACTGACGCAGACGACGAGGAAGAAGACGAGGAAGAGTTGGAGGCCATGATTAAGGCCGGCGGATGTGGATGTGCCGCTCACGGAGACGGATTGATCGGCACTTCGCGTAGTGGATTCGAGGGTACCTGGATGAGCCGTTTCAAGCCCGAGACCAAAGCGGCTCTTAGACGGCGCCAGCGTCGTCGGAATACCAAGAGCAAGCAGTAATGCTTGCCTGGCTTTATTTCTTCATTATATCGTAGAGTTAAGGATCTCACAAAGTAATAATAATATTTAATTTTCAATCCAGTTTGACAACTCTGTTAATTTCTTTTCACTGGATCGCAGGCAATGTGAACTTCGGTTCCAGACCGCATTGCCAGCGGTTTCTTCTCTCAAGCTGGAAGCACGCGCAAGTCGCATATGTGGTGATAATACGCGATCGAAAGCAGCTCTGGTTTTGACCACAGTGTCCAGAATCTCGCGTCCATCCTCACCTTGATGTTTTGCTGCTCTGCCCCCGAGTTTGAGTCATCGCAGCGGCCCTTAAAGACCTCCCCGAAGGGTTACGAAAGCTGAACATCAAACACTCAGCCCACGCGGTGTTTCCACACACCGGCTCTGACCATCGAACTGGACATACATGTTCCGGAACTCGACTGCTTTTCCAGTCAATCAGTGTGCAGCAATTTATGTATGCAGGCACTCGCCAAAAAAAAAAAAAAAAAAAAAAAAAAAATATGCATGTCGCTTCCTTCCTCCGTTGGATGAGTCTTTGTCGTGGTGGCGGTGCCCGCAGAAGGAGTTGAATGACAATATGGTCAGGTCCCTCGATATTGAGTCACCTTCAGGTTGACACAATATTTGAAATCTCTACCAGGTTCAGGTCTCCCCCAGACACCATCGGAAAGAGACGTGGTGTTAGCAACGGGTCTATTCTCATCAAAAGTCAAGCGCACCCGACGGCTTGTATATTATAATATTTGGGTGTCGCAAAGGACAAAACGAAAATAAATCCTCGACCTCCCAAGCACCCTCTGGATGGCGATGACTCCTCGGCTTCACTGTCGACACAAGGTGACCAACCGAATCGCAGACGGAAGTTGTAATAGCCAAGGCAGACGATCTTCTACTACTTTCTTGCGAGGTTGGAGGAGATCTTGCACATTGTTCTGTTTCATTTCACAAACAAACACACGTGCATAGATACCTTTCTTACCCATTGAGCACAATTATGGCTATATCAAACCGTCGTACCGAGCCAGCTTGCACCGGCGTAGAATAGACAAAGCAGCTTTTGTTTAGAAGAGCCCAATTGCAGCTGTAGACAAAAAAAAAAGATAGTATGATCCGGCACAGTCAAATTAAAGCCAATCTACCTTAATACCCAACCACAGATTATCCAAGTCCGCCTTATTTTAATATGTGACAGCTTGTGGTTTGAGACACCCAAGAAAGCCCCTGAGCTCCTTTGGGTCCGATCGAGTTGTACCCCAAACTCAAAGTGGTCAGCGTCGAGTTTGTCTCAAGTAATTCAGCCAGTGCCAGAGCTCCGTTGTCACCGATCGAGTTGCGCCACAAGTCCAAAGTGGTCAGAGTGGAATTACTTTTGAGTGCCTCAGCCAGCGATTGAGCTCCATTGTCTCCGATCGAGTTGCCCCACAAGTCCAAAGTGGTCAGAGTCTTGTTGGTCTTGAGTGCCTCAGACAGTGCCATAGCTCCGTTGTCTCCGATCGAGTTGTTCTGCAAGTACAAAGTGGTAAGGGTCAAGTTGATCTTCAATGCCTCAGCCAATGCCAGTGCTCCGTTGGATCCGATCGAGTTATGCCACAAGTCCAAAGTAGTCAGAGTTGCATTGGTCTTAAGTGCTTCCGACAGTGCCTGAGCTCCGTTATCTCCAGCCGAGTTGTTCTGAAGGTCCAAAGTGGTCAGAGTTGCGTTGGTCTTGAGTGCCTCAGTCAGTGCCTGAGCTCCGTTGGATCCAATCGAGTTGTTCGGCAAGTACAAAGTGGTCAGTGTTGAGTTGGTCTTGAGCGCCTCAGCCAACGCCTGAGCTCCATTGTCGTCGATCGTGTTGCTCTGCAGGTCTAAAATGATCAGAGACGAGTTGGTCTTGAGAGCCTCACACAGAACCAAAGCTTCATCATCATCAATCGACTTGTACCCCAAGTTGAAAGTTGTCAGAGTCGTCTTGGACTCCAGTGACTTCAACAGCACCAGGGCTATGTTGCCCGGGGACTTGTTTCTCCTCAAGCGAAAAGTGGTCAAAGTCAAGTTAACCTTGAATGCCTCAGAAAATGCCAGAAGTCCTTTGATCCAGATCGAGTTGCGGTCCAAATTTAAAGTGGTCAGAGTCGAGTTGGTCTTGAGTGCCTCAGCCAGCGCCACACTTCCGTTGTCTCCGATCGAGTTGTTGTACAAGTTCAAAGTGGTCAAAGCCGAGTTGGTCTTGAGTACCTCAGCCAGCGCCACACCTCCGTTGTCTCCGATCGAGTTGTTGTACAAGTTCAAAGTGGTCAGAGTCGAGTTGGTCTTGAGTGCCTCAGCCAGCGCCACACCTCCGTTTTCTCCGATCGAGTTGCTCTCCAAGTTCAAAGTAGTCAGAGTCGAGTTGGTCTTGAGTGCTTCAGCCAGCGCCACACCTTCGTTTACTGTGATCGAGTTCCACCCCAAGTTCAAAGTAGTCAGAGTCGAGTTGGTCGTGAGTGCCTCAGCCAGCGCCACACTTCCGTTGTCTCCGATCGAGTTGTTGTACAAGCTCAAAGTGGTCAGAGTCGAGTTGGTCTTGAGTGCTTCAGCCAGCGCCACACCTCCGTTGTCTCCGATCGAGTTGTTGTACAAGTTCAAAGTGGTCAGAGTCGAGTTGGTCTTGAGTGCTTCAGCCAGCGCCACACCTCCGTTGTCTCCGATCGAGTTGTTGTACAAGTTCAAAGTGGTCAGAGTCGAGTTGGTCTTGAGTGCCTCAGCCAGCGCCACACCTTCGTTTACTGTGATCGAGTTCCACCCCAAGTTCAAAGTAGTCAGAGTCGAGTTGGTCTTGAGTGCCTCAGCCAGCGCCACACTTCCGTTGTCTCCGATCGAGTTGTTGTACAAGCTCAAAGTGGTCAGAGTCGAGTTGGTCTTGAGTGCTTCAGCCAGCGCCACACCTCCGTTTTCTCCGATCAAGTTCCACTCCAAGTTCAAAGTAGTCAGAGTCGAGTTGGTCTTGAGTGCCTCAGCCAGCGCCACACTTCCGTTGTCTCCGATCAAGTTGTTGTACAAGTTCAAAGTAGTCAGGGTCGAGTTGGTCTTGAGTGCCTCAGCCAGCGCCACACCTTCGTTTACTGTGATCGAGTTCCACCCCAAGTTCAAAGTAGTCAGAGTCGAGTTGGTCTTGAGTGCCTCAGCCAGCGCCACACCTCCGTTGTCTCCGATCGAGTTGCTCTCCAAGTTCAAAGTAGTCATAGTCGAGTTGGTCTTGAGAGCCTCGGCCAGCGCCTGAGCTCTATCGTCCCCGATCTTGCAGCCCTGCAAGTTCAAAATGTTCGCACTCGCCATGGTCTTCAGTGCCTTGAGTGCGTCAGCCAGTGCCTGAGCTCCTTTGGTTCGGATCTTCAGTGACATTGTAGGCGATATTGATAGATCCTGAGAAATAAAAGAATAGGTTTAAGTGTGGAAGAAGATGGAAGTGAATAGGAGAAGGTGAATCGTGAAATTTAATGGTTGGACTCGGGCGAAGTAATGAATTATATTTTTTTTTATCTGAGATTCTAACTCTGGATAGGGCGAAGCACAACAGTCCATCGCCTGATAGTTCTTAGGACACTCGCCTTGCGGCAGAAACCGAGATACGTGAATCGAAGGATCAGTCGAAACATTGAAAGGTCATTGCCATGGATTGGGTTCCGCTCTTCATGGTACCTGCTCTCGGCAACCTCACACTCGATCATCGTTTTGGAGCCAAGCTACTGTGCCCGATACAACGTTTGTGCGTTCCAAGGGTAATTGTTTGGCCAGGCTAGTCTTCATGTTCTTGTCGACTCTGACCTCATTTTTGGGTGACTGATCCCCCATCGTTCAAAATGAAAAAAAAAACCCCCTCCTCGATAGCTGGCGTCGTCGCACAACGTCGACACGGGGGCCGGCAATGAACGACTCTGGGAAGAGAAAAGGAATATCATTTGTTGATGGACAGGTATGGGCCCTTTAAACACGCAGCAATGCCTCCATGAGTGGGTTACAACATGTTGCTTGGGGTGTCGCCATGGAGACAAAAGACCGCGTTGTCGTCCTCAACTCGTTTTACTCGCTGGTCCGGCCGCTCCCGTCTCTGTGACCGATAAACTCCACGCTGTGTACCGTACTGGTTTTGAGCCTTCTAAAATGCTTTTTTTTTCAAGTTTATCAAATTATCTGCTGCGGTGGGAGATCATATCTCATCCAAATAGTCAAGATATCATGTTGGCGAAGCATTTAACCCTTTACTTTGCCAATCCCCACATGCAAAGCTCATGATTCGAAATCAGGCAGACAGGAGAAAGGATGCGCCGAGGAGGTTCGATCCAAGAAATGAAGGGGTTTTCCAACGTTACATCAAAGTGCACAACAGATAAAAGACAGCCCAGAGAAAAAAAATTGCAAGAAATCCTTTACCACTCTATCACAACCTCACCAATGCCCCTCTTGAACATAGCACTCGTTACTTGCAGTACGCGCAATCCCCGCGTCAATCCCTTCATCACCAGCTATGTGCATTCTATTTTGGCTGCGATTGCGCCGGACCACATAACTCTTCAAATCCTCGATATCGCCGAACAATCTCTTCCATTGTACGACGAACCCGCCATTCCCTCCCAGCTGCCAGCGACCGATCCGACTCCATATTACCAGCAAGAGCATACACGCCAATGGTCTGCCAAAGTCCGCGCGTACGACGCATTCGTTTTTGTTACACCACAATACAACTGGAGCGTGCCTGCCAGTCTCAAGAACGCCCTGGACTATCTCTTCTATGAGTGGAAGGGTAAGCCGGCGGCTATTGTATCCTACGGTGGCCACGGAGGCAATAAAGCAGCAGATCATCTCCGTGGGATCCTCGGCGGTTTACGGATGAAAGCCGCTGCAACGGCTCCGGCCCTGACCATCCCTAGCTCGATTCTCGGGGATTCGCTCGAACAAGGTCGTATCCCTGACGAACAAATCAAGGTCTGGCAGGAGTCTGGTGCAGAGGAAGCGATACGTCAGATGTTTCGTGAACTCATCCACCTTGATGCGTAAACGGTTCGATATCAAGTTGATTATCTCTTAGATCCCAATAAATACATGGTTGATGCAACCGAGGGCGCAACAAGATGATTGATTCGTGTGTGTCGACGTCGATGATTTAGCACAACAAAAACAATGTGCTTGAGATTCAAAGTCTTAATGCCGCCCAGGCAGGACAAAGACGTCAAAATGATTTTCCCCACCGATCCATGTCTTTTGTCCCCCTTTTTTTGTATACCGCGCCTGTTCATTCCTTTTCGTTCCTTTTTTCTCGTCCACGCCTGTCCATTCCTTTTTTTTCTCGCCCATGCCTGTTCTTGCCCGCGCCTGTTCATTCTTTCTCATTTCATTCCTTTATTTCACGAACGCCTTTTTTTTTCACCAACGCCTGCTCAATCCTTTTTTTCTCGTCCTTTTACTGTTCCATTTGTCTAGACATGACGATTCACTGCACAGTCCTTGACCATTCTTTGGGCTCGCGGCGTGACCAATCCGACAAAACAAGGTGGAGAGGACGACTCTTATGCTCCCTGACATCACGTATCGAGTTCAGCATCTTGTCAAACGCACTTGAAAATAATAGCCAATCATGCGCGTGGTCCTCAAACTTTGCAAGAAGGTCATCAAGGCACACACACACACACACACGCGCGCGCTAGCATTTTGAAATTAAAGCAAATAGGTGCCGTGGCCTGCTTCTTTCTCTCGTTTGTGCCCAACTTGACATTCTAGACACTTGAATTCTTATGTGTCTCTGCAAATAGTCGTAGTCGTTGACGAAGGACAGAATCGACAAAAACTGCGACACGAACAGGAAACGACAAAAAATATATTATGACCGGCATCAGCTTGAATCCTTAGCCTTGATCCAGAAGCTTGGAGTTTCAGCGCAATGCAAGCCCTCCGCTGCTGGCGGTGCGCCTGTGGCTGTGCCTGACCACTAGCCCAGGCATTCGACAGTCACACATTTTTTACTTTCTTCTTCGCCCTGTTTCCACCATGCATGCATGTCATTTTCCCACACATCATTCTCAGATGACTGCACAAAATACATTCACTACCACCCGCCGCTTCAAATACGCGTTCCTTGTCGAAGAACACCTCAAAAATAACCTATGGACTGCATATCAATCTAACCATGGGACCTTTCGCATAGCTGCGTTGAAGGTCAATAATTATTACATATTTTTCGCAGCTCCAAACCCCTCATATGCTCAAAGCTACTGGGTCAAATCTCTCGACGGAGCACGACTGTCTAGTGGAAAGCTGGACCCTGGAAGAGCTGACACCGAGTGCGGTAAGTTGATTCCAATGATACAACACGTTTTCTTGCTCATGGTCGTTCTGGACATTTGTGACCCGTTGAATTTAGATAATGTATTTTACTTATCAGTCGAAATAGCACGAATTCACGTCGAAGCCCTTCCGGTCAAGAACGGTAGTTGTGAGGTTGAAATTTGCCTTTCGGGAGATGATCCGTTGGAGCGCAGCCCGAGCCGTTCACATCCGGAGGTTATGATGACAAAGCTGTACTACGATACTAAGTACCAAGACTTTTCATTTGCTTTCAGCGAGGAATCCACAGACGACGAGGGCGAGCCCAGTCAAGTGATCGAACTAGGTGCACACAAACATGTCCTCGCACAATGGCCATACTTCAGAGCGATGTTCGAGGGTGGATTTTCCGAAAGTGATGATGATGCGAAGCAGGTCAAGATCAAGGATATCAAACCAACAACGTTCAAGCGACTGCTGCGGCACATGTACTTGGGCGACCTGGAGAAAGAAGACCAACCGACAACTGCTTTCATGGACGAACTCAACGACGAAGAAGCCGTGAGTTGGGAAGAGATCTTTATTGCCGCTCACCGTTACGATCTGGAGGATCTATGCCAACTGGCAAAAACGAAAACCGTGATAGGACTGACTCCAATGAACGCCGTCTCTTTCTTGTTCAGGTCCGCGTACCTCTATGACGAACTTCGAGTGCCGGTTGTCAAGTATGCTGCCACTTCCTGCGCGTCGACTATTGCGAGCAAGGACTTTCGATTAAAGTACCTGGACCATCCAGAATTTGGAGCCCTTCTTCATGAGCTTTTTATTGAGAAATAATAAATACAGCACGGTCGCACTTGGAACTACTATAATCGGTTCCATTATTTCCATTCTTTATCTTTGATAAATAGTCGCCCTCCTCCCATTTCTTTATCCTCGGTATCCTGACCACATCTGCAAACTAACCGTCACGCCATGCAAGTGCATCACTTCCAGCTGTCCGCACGTATGACAGAACGCAGCCCCTTTCGCTGGCAGTCCGATGCGGTCCCGCCATTGCTGCTGCAACTCCTTGTACTTGAGCCGTATCCGCTCCTCCTTCTCCGTCTCGCTCAGTGGCCTGCCTGCACATTTCGTGAACGGCCACACGTACGTCAGCAACGACCGCTCCACCGACCGCCTCGCAGCCTCCTCACCCTGCTTCACCGCCGCCGCTAGCTTCTTGATCCACTCTTTCTCGGACGACGTTGTGATTCCCTGGATGCCATCCCAGCCTTGCTGCTCGATCAGTGCCTTGATTCGGGCCTCGGCTCGATCGAACATCTCCGCCACAGGCGCCAGATTGTCATGTGGGTCGACTGTCGGCTGGGGCGCGGTCCAGTACTGCAAGATCTGGCGCGAAGGTTGAATCACGTACCGGCCGTCGGTGACTTGGACGTCAAACCGATTCCACCGGCCCTTGTCCCATTTGGACTTCTTGATTAGAGGCGTTGATTGGCTGCTGGTGTTGCTTGCAGCTCCTGAGGAGGATTGGTAGTGCTGCTGGAGCATCTCTTGCTGCTGCAGCATCTCGTTCACGATCTGGAGGGACTCGAACTGGTCTTGGCCCACAGTCGAGGTCAATGCGAAATGAAACCGTGGCAGGAAGAGGTCTGTGGAAGGGTCGTGCCCTCCTCCTTGGCCTTCTTGTCCGTATGAATTGTTGTTGTCCGCGTTCACGATTTCACTCTTTCCTCCTGGCATCATTGGCGCCCCGGATGCTGTGCATGATAACGATCCTGAAGGTCGAGTGACAGGTCGTCCACACTCGGTCCTGAAAATGATCCTGAACCGGTTCTCCCAGGATGGCGCGTCGTTCGTCTTGTTGCTGCGAGTGATACCTCGACCACCCAAAATGTCAGAAGTTGAGATGGGCTTGCCTGGCTCGAATTTGTACAGAATCGGCTCACCAAATACGGCCAGTGGGTAGGCACGGACAAAACTCTCGCCCACACGCAGACCGCCGTAGAGGTCCAGGCGGCCTCGCTCAAGCTGCACTGAGAGTGGGAGGAGATCTTGCCAAGAGTCGATCGTTAGTGGTGGTGGTGATTTTTCCTTCTTCGCCCCAACTGCTGAGATAATACTGGAATCCGTCGCCACCGATGATGATAAAGATGCTGGATCCGACTCAGATCCAGACAATCCAGCTCCCGATGCTGACGGCTCAACAGCAAAGACTGTGACGCGACGGGGCGCTGTGCGTTTGGTCCAGACATGTGAGCCAGGGAGACAGCACCACCATAGGAAGCCTTCGCTGCACCCAGCCGTCTCTTTGCCGGTGCCAAGCTCTGTCGAGACCACTTTGAGTGTCATGCCTGGATTGGATTGCGACGGCACAGACACCAAGGAAGCCTGTGAACCCCGCACTAAAGCCGTTGATGATCCTGCCATTGGCGGCGGTCGTGTCATCAAACTCTGGAACTCAGGCTTAAGAAACATGCTATCAGGCGGGCACCAGACACTAAAATCCTCGCCGTTCCACCGGTCCCCCCAGTGGTTTGAGTTATCCACACAGTAGTTCCACAGCGTAAAGCTCAACATCGCGTGGTCCATCGCGTCCAGCATCATCTGTAGTGCAAAGGACTGTTTTGGAGCTCCGTACCGGTTCTTAAAGCTAGCTTTGTCGTGCATGTCCATGGGCAAGCCCGTCTCGCCCATGATGATTGCGTGCTCGTGGCCCATCGCGTACCGGATGTCGGATTGGATCCCCAAGACTTGATCCTGCCATACCTGCCCAACGCCGCCCCAGCCGAGCTTCAGTGCGCCTAGGGCGGACCAGTACAGGCCGCGCTTGTAGCCAAGGAAATCTAGCGTCATGGGAACAAAGTCGCGAGTGATGTTGGAGTAGCCGTCGTAGAAATGGGGCGCCACCATCACGTTCTCACTCACGTCACCGATCGGGTCAAAGCTCGGGTTCTCGCAGGCATTGTCAAAGAGGTCGTTCTCGGATCGTGAATGCCCCTTCGGGCCTTTTCCCTTGCCCTTGGAGGCGTTTTGTGAACTGGGATCATCGTCACTATTGGGGTCCACCTGATTACCACCTGACGCTGACCTCGAAAACTGCTTGAAGTGCTGGTTCCTGTACAACCTCCTGGACACTGGCGACGGCTCTGCTGATGACGAAGTAACCCAACTGGTCATGGCGCGGAACATGTTCATGACATGGTCGGCGGCACCTCCAATGAGGATCTTGTTCAGTCGGAACATGGGCGGCGCTTCATTGATAGGCGGCTCAACAAAAATGGCGAGTCTGGGATCTTGTTGACGGAGGCGCAGACTGAATGTGTTGACGAACGGGAGCCAAAAGTCCTGCTTCCACTCGATCTCCTTTCCAGGCTGGAACCCATAGTACACTGCTCGGGATGGGAACCGCTGGAAGTAGTTGGGCTGAAGGAGCTCGCCCGTCTTGGGTTCCCACACCTTGTGGAGTGCCCAAAGACATGTGTCGCTGTACCCTAAAGGCTGCGGCCAAAGTGTTTTCGATATCTGATCCTCCGCCATAGAGGCGGTCATTGACGCGGCTGTCGTGAGTATTGGCGCTGCCGCAATGTCGAGTTGTGATATTGAGTCGAAAGGTGAGGGTGAACTCAGTCTTGCGTCAACACCTCTTCCTGGATGGCGTAGTGGCGATGGTGCTGATGGAGGATTGATTCCGGTGTTGAAGTTTGCTTTGGCCAACGACGTCGATTTCCAGAATGGCCGTTTCCAGATGTTGACCTTTCCCTCGTTCACTTTGACCTTGCCCTTCTTCTGTGGGCCCAATCCTCCTGTGTGCCACACCTGGCACTCGACAGTCGCACCTTGGGCCAATTGGAACCCCTGGATCGGGGTCGGACACGCGCCTACCTGCAGATCCGCGAGCTCCAGCATTGAGCTGAGGTCAAAGTGATTGAGATATCCTGGCGATGGTTCGTTCAGAGAATCGAACCCCATGACTGTCCCTGAGCTGATGAGACCGTTTCCTGTGCTATCGTTCTGATCCTCCAATGTCACTCGCTCGGCCAGATGTGCAAACGCCTCCATAAAATGTCCTTGCAGATAATGTTGAATGTTGACCATACCCTCTTTGATAAAGTCGTGATCAACACGTGGGACTGGAATGAGATTCTGGATAGGTGAGGGTGCTTTGGTACCGCCGATCACACCATGTCGGTAAGCCTCGTCTGCCACAGTGGTGGAGTGGAGTTTGCGAAGGTACGAGAGCACAGTGGTGGAGAGAGGCACCATGGCCTTGGGGGCAAAGATCTGGCCAGAGAAGAACAGTGTATACATTGTGGCGGCGGCGGTCTTGAAACTGTTAGTGGCCCAGATCATGTGTGGATAATTCTCTTTTTCATGCTCGGGGGCGGTCTAAACGAAATATGGCTCAGTTAGCAACAATGTGTGCGATCGTACCAACGCTCTTGTACAGGTTTGGTTTTTGTGGCGCAACTCACATTGTGGACCGTCGCGGCCAGAGTGTCCCTGAACCTGGTGATGTCCATTCCAGCCAGCTCAAGGGTCCATCCAGGCCTGTGCTCAATCGGCAACAAAAGAAAAGCTCTGATGAGTTTCTTTTGTGATCAAGTCGACAATGGAGTCGAAAATGGCAAATAGCTTAGTGAAGCACTTACATCCCTGATCCGCCTGTGAAACGACTCCAGCAATCGACGTGTGGGTCCAAGAAGCACTTCAGTCCATACTTGGCTGCGACTTTGAGCAGATCTATCAGGTAGTTGATATAGTCCTCATCATATATACCACTAGATCACGACAGGAGTCATGTGGGTATCGCAAATGATAACGTGAGTTCACTCATCGAGAATATGCGCCGTCATATCGGGATTATACAAATTCACTTACGGTCCTGCATGCTCGAGCGCCTCCCAAGGGACCAAGACACGCAAGCACTGGCACCCCCACCGCGCCAGCCGTTGAAAGTGGAGGTCGGCTTCTTCCAGTGGAAAGGGGCGGTTCACAAACGACACATTGCGATGGTGAAAGAAGTGCTCCTCCTCGTAGCTGTACACAACTCCTGGGACCCCATCAGCACGCTGGGCACCGATGTTATCCTGGTTGGTGGCTAGATCCTGAGTCCTATTTGTCGAATGGATAGGTGAAGGGGTTGGCTGCGGTAAAATGGATGTGGGTAGGTGTGACAGCGAAGAGGATGCCCATGTTGTGGGCGCTGCCGTTAATAAAGACGACTGTGATGCTTCAGATGTGTAGAACGGCATCTTGGCCCCGCCAGAGAGGTTGACGCCATGCAAGATCACGACTCTGTTCTGGTCATCCACTATCCAGCCATGGCTCGACGCCAGCCTTGAGGACTCCCATGCGTTGGTCGTGTTGGTCGCTGCTGGTTTCGAGGTGCGTGTCGCCATCGCCCTGTGATTTTAAAAATACAAAAATAATAAAAATAAAAAGGAAGGTTGCCAAAGAGTGGAGAGTTGTTGAGGAACTGAGGCTCTGGAGAAAGAGGAGTAGGAGGTGCGGTGTAAAGGGAAAGTAGAAAAGCGAATGGGTCTGAAGGAGTGTGGCAAGAATGTGAGAAAGTGAATGGTCCTGGGAGATAAAACACTGACTGAGCAAAACAACAAAGACGTGGGGCAAGCTGCGTAGTATACACAGACCAAGGAATGTAGGCGAGATGGAAAAAACACCCGAGGATGAGACACAAGGGGTATATAGGCGGGTTGGGGTGCGCCTTTGCCAACTTCAATCAGGAAGAAAGCGTCCAGGCCTGGATTGTAACAAACCCCTGTTGTGTAGGAGTGTTGTGCGCTTGGAAGAAGACAAAGAAGAAGAACACAAGAAATTGGCTAAAGGAGTGTCTGCCGAGGAATTGGAATATTGCGGTCATGCAGAGGTTTGGAAGTTGGGACAGATGGGAAATGAAAACTAGAAGGAAGAAAGAAAGGGCGGGACTGATTGCGAATGGTGCCTTTTGTTTGTTGTGCTGTCTACACCATGGAAGAAAGGGTCGGTGGGCAGTCTAGGCGCCGTGTGTCATGTACGTAAGAACGACGAAGAGTGCTTGGATATGTGCAGAATTGCAGGGTCCGGACAAAGATAATGAAGGCAGGGATTGACTTTGTAGTATGATATGGTCTTTTGGAGGAGGCATGTGTGTTCCTGGCTCCTTTATAAGTGTTACCTGCCGTTCTTCTTCTCCTTCAACCCTCCTCTTATGAGCAACAACAACATGATCGATGCACGCATCGCATCGTATCGTACACACTCTGCCCGTCAGTCGGCCGGTCTGTGTGTGTCCGGCAGTCTAAAGATGATCCCATTGCACTGTGAAATGGGCGGCAAAGAAGAGGCCGACCAACAGGGGGTCGAGGCAGTAAACGAAGGAGACGAGAGAGCGAGCGATCCGGGACAAATGATCATTTTGTTCGTCGAGGCTGTTTGTTGTTTTGCCCCTTTCCTATTGCCTGTGATTGCTCGCTGGCCTGCCTGCCTTTGCAGTCTATCCACCCCTAGATGAGCACATGGTGCCTTGCTATGCCATTGCCCTTCCCCCTGTTTGTCCGCGTGGAGCATGGAGGGCACTCCCCCCAGGCACAATCTTCCGGAAAAGAAATGTGGGGTGATGTGTGCGTGGGAAATACGGAGGGTCACTCATTCTATTAGCACTTTTTTTTTTACCTGCATTCTTGGGAATATCGCTTGTTCTCTGTAAGTGGGGGGGAATACTATTTATTTGTTGAACTCGCCTTTTTTTTCTGGCTGATGTCCGGACTATCCACTTTTCATATAATTACAACTTGTTGGCGGCGTAGAACTGCTGAATGTCGACAACAATCTTGCGAAGACCAGCCAAGTAGGCAGACAGGTCCTGCTGAACAAGACCCTGATCCGATCCAAGCTTGGCGTAGAAGTCGGCGCGGTATGGGCAAGCCTTCATGGCCATCTGATAATATTCACAAGAGAAAGGTTTGCATAGGAAAAGGTAAGTGTCACGTACAGAACCCGCAACCAAGTGTCCAAAATTGATGTGTTTGTTGTCCAGGAACAAAGAAGATCGCAAAGAAACGTACAGCGAAAATAGGGCGGACCATCATGCCGTGGTGAGGGCGGAGAGTGGCCTCGTAGCCCTTGGTGAAGGATACGGAGAGCTCTTCGCCGGGGTTGGACTCGCTGCGCTCCAAAGACTGGAGAGTAAAGTCAAGACCACTAGAGAAAGCGAGCGCGGCATGGTTAGCGTTTGATATCATAATATATGCAAGTCAGAGCCTTTTCATCTGCGGCAACAGATCATGCCACTTCCTAATTGATATAGTGTTGTGTTCCCCTTTGGTACAGTAGTCATGCTTACCGAGTCAACCACAAGAGACCTTCGGTGGCAGTCTTCTTCTTCTCGGTCTGCTCGGCCAGGACCAGCTTCTGGAGAGTGGAGTTGCCGGCAGGGTTGGTCAAGAAACGCTCGCGGATTTTCTATAAATAAACCAACACAATGCACTATGGTTAATTGCTTCTGCAGAAAAGATTCACCAGAAAAATGGTTCGTGAATACAGAGAAGGGTGCATGGGTGCTCCTGCTTGTCTTTGTCTTCTTTGTCCTCCTAACTCCAGCCTCTCCCGCAGTAACAAGGACGTGATTTGGTCTTCTCAATTGAACTTTGACTTTGTCATATCCACGCCATCGCTTGTCTTGCGTGGTTGTCGGGTCCATCCCATACCTTGATGTTGCCGTTCATGTCGCTCTGGACGACGGCAAAGACGGATCCGAAGAGGTCTATTCCGTGGATTTAAAAAGAGTTCAAGGGAGAGTGACGTTCTGTCAGCATTACAAGTTTGGGTCGTGGGCGCCCGGAAAGACCATGCATGCAACACGAGATGAACACAGGTTTTTGATGAGCGCCATCTTACCAAAGATCTTGACCAAGCCCTCGGTGGCCTGAAGGAACTGGTCAGTGTCGATGCCATCAGCGGTGACGGTGACGTCTGAGTAGTTGCGGGCGGTGGTCTTGAAGTAAGTGGCCATTGTGTGTGGTTGTGGAGAGATGATGTGGAAGGAGGGTGTGATGAGAAAGAGAGGAATGTCGAAAGGCGAGAGAATAAAGCTAAAAATATGATTTTTGTGACGTGGGTTTCGCTTCCAGGGGACCGATCCACTCCATTCTATTACTCTGTTTCGTGATTCACGACCCCCAATTCAGCTCAGCTGAGTTTAGCCCGGTTCAGGGTGCACCGAAGCCATTGAGAGAGAGGTACCACAGCCGATCTGCAGCGACGCGTCAAATGGAACGCCTAATTACACGGTCGACTGGATCTACGCGTTTTCATATGTCGAACCAGAGACAGCCTCGCTGCAGCATATATATATTTTTTTTGCGCGATCCATAGTGCGCCTGGAAAGTGGAAACACGTCTCCAAGTTCGGCAAAACTACCACTGTCACTTCACCAGCCCATGAATGAATCTGGATTGGTGATATCCTGTCAGGGACAACACTCTTTTCAAACCTATGCCACGTCAATAACGGTGATGAAGGGGCCAGGCCCTTGTAAGACCCTCGCGTTGTTATCAGATTCTCGCACATAGGGCACTGCGCAGTTTGGAATCTCTGGGAATAGAGTCATGAAGAATGGCACAATTACATACTTTGTTCGAAAGAAAGAACAAACCAAATAAGAACGCGTCGATCGGTTCTAGATCCAACGATCCGACGCGTGTCTCTCTCTTTTTGTTGTTTCCCCCGGGAGATTCACTTCTTGCGGGCTTTGTCGAGCAAGTTTCTTTGTCATTGATGGTGCCACACATGCGCAGCCCCACGACCATCGATTCGAGACTAGAAAAATTCTCACAGCCCCCAGTGTGTCCAAGCGCAAAAAAGCATAAATAGACAGCATTTCCCCCACTTTTTCTTCTTCACTTTTCAACCCTCACCGACACACCACCAAACACCCTACTTTACTGCGCACACGCAAACACACACATTCACACCCACAGCCACTATCCCAATTATGAACACCGAAACCCAAAGCATCGTCAAGGAGGAAGGTACTCAGCGACAGACAGAACCCCATAACACTCTATTCCACAGGGAATTGCTCGACGCTTGCGCTGCACAGCACTACATTCGTCATCAAACGTCAGTCTCGTATGACAGGATTGTGGAGCAAGTGAACAATATCGAGAACGTGGACTCAAAGTGGGAACATTCAAGCGATGTCCTTGTGTCATTACCACTTTGCACCTCGTCTCCCCATCTCCTCCACCTCGACATTACAGTTGACATACAAATGCAAGACTGAATGCCCACTAACTCGAAATCTAAAAAAACCACTTTCTCCCATTCCGAATGTTTAGGCGGCTGGAATGAGCTTTGGCGCCGCGACATCCGCCCCTGGGACAAGGGCGTGCCCTCGCCCGCCCTGGTCGAGGTCATTGAACAGAAGCCCATCAAGAGCCAGATCCCCCAGGCCGGCAACGTCCTCGTCCCCGGCTGTGGCCGTGGCGTGGATGTCTTCTACCTCAGCAACGCCCACCGCAAGGCCTACGGTCTGGACATCAGTCCCATTGCTGTGCAGCAGTGCAAGGATGTAAGGAGCCTGGGAGAGTTTGCCACTTGTCGTCTCATGAAATTTGAACTGCCTTACAAGAAACGCATCTCTAACCAAATCCTCCCATGCTGCAACATGTTTAGATCCGCGCCGAGAAGGGTATCCCAGAGTCCCAGGTCGAATTCATCACAGGCGACTTTTTCAACTTTGAGACTCCCGCGGGTGGATTCCAGCTCGTTTACGACTACACGTAAGGGGGGAGGGCAAAAAAAAAACAAGTGACACCACAAAGCAAATACCTGTGGAAATTGTTTTCTGACCGTACCTTCTTTTTCCCACCAACTGCAACAAAAAAAAAAAAAAAAAAAAAAATCGTAGATTCTTCTGTGCCATCCAGCCTGAGCTCCGCGCGGCCTGGGCGTCCCGCATGGCCGCAATCATCCCCAAGGACGGCGTGCTGATCACGCTCATGTACCCTATCGGCACTCACACCGAAGGCCCACCTTTCGCCGTCAGCGTCGAAATCTACCACTCGTTCCTGGACGCCAACTTTGAGTGCCTCCTCGTCGACGACTGCACTTCGTTCGAGGCCCGTGTTGGCAAGGAGAAGATCGGTGTCTGGCGCCGCAAGTAAACATAAACAAGACATGGAACATACAAACGTATAAACACGAGTTTTTTTTGAATAAATGAATGAATTTGTACAATGCTTTCTTTTTTTTTTTTTTGTTGCTTGCTAATTGTTGATGCTACACTGCGAAACGGAAGGGTCGACGATAAAAAAAAAATAATGAACAATGGTGAGGGAGGAGAGACAAATAATAAACGAGAAAATCGACAACTTCCTTCAACCTCCTCCTCCTCTTCCTCTTCCTTAATCGTCCGTAAAAGACGGTGCCGGAGGAATCGACATGGACGTGGACACCCCCGTCTTCTTCTTCTTGGTCGGCGACGCCGACGGGGACATATCCTGTGTCTTCTTCTTTTTCTTGGGCGTCGCAAGCGCCTGGCTCGAAGATGACGAGCCCAGGCCCAAATCAAAGCTACTTCCTCCACTCTTGCTACCACTGCTCTCCTTGGACGAATACTTGTCACGGTCCTTGCTACTGCCTCCTTTGCTCAGGCTGCCGCTGCTGCTGTTATTCGAGTGCGATCCCGACAGCCCATTGCTATCCCGCTCGCCACGGTCACGGTCTCGATCACGATCACTGCGGTCTCTATCACGGTCACGGTCTCTGTCTCGGTCCCTATCACGATCTCTGTCACTCCTGTCACGGTCGCGGTCACGGTCGCGGTCACTGCGATCTCGGTCCCGATCCCTATCGCGCTCCCGATCCCGATCCCTGTCGCTTCTATCACGGTCACGATCCCGATCTCTTTCACGGTACGAGTCTCTATCCCGATCGCGATCCCGTTCTCTGTCGCGCTCACGGTCACGGTCGCTGCGGTCACTGCGGTCACTGCGGTCACGATCTCTGTCCCGATCCCGCTCGCGATCTCTATCGCGATCTCTATCACGGTCGCGGTCCCGGTCTCGCCCACTGCTTTTATCCCTGTCGCTACGATCCCGGTCACGATCGCGATCACGGTCTCTGTCGCTTCGGTCGCGGTCACGATCACGATCCCTCTCGCTTCGGTCACGGCTATGGTCGTCGCGGTCGCGGTCGCGGTCCTTCTCCCGGTCGCTCGACTCCTTGTCCTTCTCCTTGTCCTTGAGCTTGCTGCTCTTGGGCTTGGACTCCTTGTGGCTCTTGCTGTTGCTGGTCGACGACGATGACAGGTCACGGTCTTTGTCGTCACGGTCGCGGTCCTTGTCCTTTTCCTTATCTTTAGACGACCGCTCCTTTTCTTTCTTGTCCTCGCGATCCTTAGCACTACTTCCCTTCTCTTTCTCTCGCTTCTCGTCTCTGTCTTTGTCCTTGTCCTTGTCCTTGTCCTTGTCTTTGTCCTTGTCCTTGTCCTTGGCTTCCTTCGATTTGAACTTTGATTTTGGCACCAGGGTCGAGGGCGGTGGGAGGGTCTTGCCAGCAACACCCGACTTGATCGAGCCGGAATAGCTTCCTGGCAGAGTTTTTCCAGAAACGATTGGCTTGCTTGAACTGGTAGAGGCGTGGTCATCCATGGACGACGACTTGGACGAGGAGGTGCTCTTGGGCGGCAACATGCGAATTGAGGCGTTGCCTCCTCCACTTTCCATGACTTCTTCTTCCATGTCGTCCATATCTGCTGAATCCAACGAACTGAGCATGGATGCTGGTGGGGCAACAAACATGGAGGTGGATCCTGAAGCTGATGATGGCGTGGCTGCACTCTTGGGCGGCGCTTTTGGCTTCTTTGGCTTTTTGGGCGTCGGGGGAGGAAGGACAGCAATGGGTTTCAACGGGGCTGATGGTGGGGGCATAGGATCTGGTGTTTGGCTGGGACGAGCTGACTTTGGTAGATCCGCATCACTGTCGTCATCGTCCTGCTCCTGTGGACCTTCTGAGGCAGCCTTCTTACCCTAAAATTGTTTTAAAAAAAAAAAAAAAAAAGGGGTCATTAATATCCCATTGACGATAAGTAAACACAACCAGAACAAACACAACACTTCGATGACCGTCCTTACCTTTTTGGTTGCTGGCTTGGCCAGCTTTTCCTTGGTCTTGGTCTCTTCTTTCATCTTCTTCTTTTCCAGCTTCTCCTGCAGCTTCTTGTCCTTGGCATCTTGCTTCTGCCTCTTGCGCTCAGCCCGTTCAGCCTCCTGAGCATCCTTTTCCTTTTTCCGTTTCCGCTTCTTGGCCTCGGCCAAGGCACTCAGCTCACCAGGCTTGGCCGACCGCTTCTTCATCGAGCTCACAATCTTGCCCGTCGGTGGGATCTTGGGTCGGGCAGCCACGCGCCTTGACACGGGCATAAACTCGTCCTCAAGAATCGAACCCAGATCCTCTTTACGCTTGGTGAAGAACGCATGCAAAAGTCCAACCGTTGCCGTTGGTTCGGTTAGCGGGATGAAGGGTGGCGCTGGTAGGAAGGGCAACTCGCTCTTGTGCGTGTCCTCAACAGGTCCTGCTGCCGATGAGGGTCCTCCTTCCTTTTGTTTGCCGTACCAGATCCGAGAGGGGATACCAAGATTGCTCATGCCAATCTCTTTGTCGATGCCCAACTCACGGAAACCAAAGAAATCTTCGCCAAACTCAATGCCGCCAATGCCTGCACCGCCAATAAAGTTTCCGCTCATGAAGGCTTCATCGTTTTCCTGGTACTCAAACTGGACCTCAGCACTCTCGCTTCCACCTCTCTCGTTGATCGATGCGTTGACCGTCTCTGTGTAACTCGATTCCAGTTTACGGTGGACATCCTGCAACTTGGTACCATATCGCTCGACATCTTCCTGGATGTAGCCCTCCAGCTCACCAACACTGCTAACACCATTCTCATACAAAGCGTGCAGCAAGATTTCCTATTTTAATACAAAAAAATGGTTCAGTCAGTGACAACAATCCTCTAAAAGAGCAATCTGGACCCATTCAGCTAATAGTGCTTACCTCTGCTGTCATGCCCTTGTTGTAGAGATCGGTGTAGCCACGAAGGACTCGGCCAAGGTTGAGGAAAAACTCGACAGTGATATCAGTCATCACGGCCAGCGCAGATGCCTGAGCTCCCTGGAATCCTGCATGAGCCAACAGTTTAGAAGTCACTCGTGAGATCATCGCGTGTCCAGTTTCACTATTCATGACCAATGGCGGCAAAGGACCCTCGTGTGGTGGGATCGGTACAGGTTCTGGTGGCTCTTCAAGTTGACTCAAATCCTAGAGCGAGTTATAAAAGCCGTTAGTTGTCAAGTTGCAATGCTAGGAGAGAAGGGAGAAAGAGAAACCCAATTGGTGACACATGAGTAGTCTACTTACTGGATGCATTGACTTGGCAGCAAAGATTTTAGAGTACACATGCCGGATCTTTCGCAACTCTTCGACATTGCGCTCGATGCCTGCAGTCAGTTTTCCTGGTGCAGCTGTTGCCGTTGGGTATAAAGAGTATGAAGGCTGTTTCTCCTCGGCACTATCCATAGCACAAGAAAAATGCCATAGGTTACTTTAAGATGATGCCTGTGAACACAAGACATTAGCGAGC
Organism: Podila verticillata NRRL 6337; assembly: GCA_000739165.1. Taxonomy (NCBI): domain Eukaryota; kingdom Fungi; phylum Mortierellomycota; class Mortierellomycetes; order Mortierellales; family Mortierellaceae; genus Podila; species Podila verticillata. The sequence continues at coordinate 6,193 of KN042416.1, read as the reverse complement.
AAACACAAAAATAAGAGAGTAACTTACGCTTGGATCTCAGCCTCGTCAAACAACTTGCGGGTCGCTTCCAGATCTATATGGCTTGCGCTATTGTTGGTTACAGGCACCTCGGGCAAACCTGCGCGGATAGAGTACTCTGGCAAAAAGATCTCGGGTGACTTCTTCTTCTTGACCAAATCTTCTTCCTTGAGCTTGGGTGGCGCAAACAGGTCGCGGACGAAATCTTCCTCGCCTTCGTTGTCGCTACTCTCACTCTCGCCGTAGCAGTCCTCCCACGAATCCGAGTCAGACTCCTTCTTGCTTGATTCACCACGGCCAAACCCTGCTCGCTTGCGCCGCCTCCGCTTCTTGTGTGTAAGGGTGTCAAACACTCTGTCGTGCGCCTGCTCAATATCGTTCGATTTTTTCATCTCCCAAGGTGAACGCACCAATGCCAGCTGATCTTCGAACGGCAGCTGTTGTTGCGTCTCCCTTGTGGAACAAATCTTGGCACGGGCCTTTTTCGTCCGCTCCTTCCACTCTTGGAACAAGATATCGCCTCGGCTCGCGTTGAGTTCTGCTGCGATCTCCCGCTCCTCTTGTTCCAAATCAATCTCAACTGGTACCGAGGTTCTGGACATCCGGCGCTGCCTTGCTGGTGAACTCTGGATTCCGTTAGGGGTGGCTCCTCGAGCTCCCAGTCCAGGCCTGTCAAATGTGCCACTGCCGAGCAAAGGTGTTTCTATTGAATCCATGGTCGATGGCTCGCGACTGGCTTCGCGCGTGGGTGTGTTGGTCTGCATCGAATCCAGATCCATGGCCATCTTAGGCGTTTCGGATCCAAGAGGCACAGCCACTGCTCCCTTGATGTGGTCCTTCTTGGACTTTGAAGAGTCTCCGTTAACTCCCACAGTCTTTCCAGATGAATGCTCCTTCCTGCCAAGACCCTTGGAAGTCTCGTTGGGTCGGGCAATCGAGGCTTCGCCTTCGTCGTCGCTCTCCTCTGCCTCTGCCTCGACTTCAGCCCTGTCCCGAATCACAACATCCTGAACTGTTTCCAAGAGCTGTTGTGTTTTCTTCTTCATGGCGACGGCGTGCTTACGGTAGACGCTGCTGGGGTCAGAGTTGTAGAGCAGGCAGTTAGAATAGATCAGATAGAGGTCGTTGGCGAATTGGGTTTTGCTCTGGTAGGCAAACGACTTGAGCTTCTTTAGTACTGTGCCGAGATCCATGGGGTGTTTAATGACCTGGAAGTAGTCTGGCGCTTCACGCTTGTTGACTTTGTTCAGGAATGGGGTCGAGTGCTCGGTATAGTTTCGAAGTTCCATCAGGATACGCTCGCAACCTTCGTAGAGCTCTTCCTGTCCGACCTTGTCTTCGTTCGCCCATTTGGATCGGTTAGGCCGAACATCCGAGAGCAGTGTCCGCAGCTCACGGTCCGAGAGTCCAGTTGCCGCCCTGTTCGAGTCGATAGCGCTGAGCAAGTACTTCATGCTGATACTCCCCGCTCCGAGTTGGGTCAGCATGTTGTCGGTCAACAAACTGCTGCCTGCCTGGGTCTCCTGCTGCTCCTGGATACTATCTGACGCCTCCAGCTGCTGCTGTTCATGCATGGCATCCATGTCGTACTCGAGCGTATAGTAAAGATGGTGTATTGGCAGCCGCAACGGATGGTCTTCTATGATTGAAACAAAGTACAAAAAACACGAATAGTTAGTCCTTGCTATCGTCTGATCCGCACATAAGTCGTTACAAAACTCCAAATCTTGTTTCTTACTCTTTGGTTCCGGCACGTCTGCTGAGGCTTCTAGGATCGGTTTTGACGGTCTCTGAGCTGCATCGTTACTTGATTCCCCCTGCTTTTCAGTAGATTCGCCGTCATCGTCATAGTCCTCTTCCTCGACAATTTTCCTCCTACTACTGGAAGTCGATGGTGCGCTCTTTGGGTCCAGAGTCGTAGGAATTGGTTTGAATCCTTTGGACTCGAGCTCTGCAACATCGACTGTCGGGTGGCAACATCCTCGGTGCTCGGGATATAACGTTGGAAGCAGCTGTTCAAACACCATGACACGGACTCTGAACGCTGTGGTGGGGACAGATGCTGGTACTGGCGTGTATTCTGGTTGCGGGGTCTCTTGTGGTGGTACCGGCGTTGACTCTTTTAGAAGCTGTGATGATGATGATGATAATCTCAAGGGTGAAGGCGCTCGGTCGTGATTAAGGGTATGATGTGGAGAATGTAAGCGTCCGTTCATAGTGATGGTAGACGGAACTGAGAGCGAGGTCTCGCTGGTCGAGAAAGAGTCCTCCTTCTTTATCGTCGCCGAGGCAAGATCGGAGCACAGCTGGTCCTGATCCCGATCTATCGGCTCCTGCTTGATACCGACGTCACCATTCTGAGGACTGTCTAGTGATGGCAACGATGCGTCTCCCTCAATGTGTCCACTGTTCTCAAGAGTGTGATGTTCCTGGGAGGCTTCTGGGTTCTGAGAGTCGATTCGAGATTGGAAGGTGGGATCGAGAGATATAAAGCTTTGCCAGGTTTCGACGCTAGCTAGGGCTGCTTCGAAGATCGCATGTTCTTCCTCGGAAAGGTAGAATCGCCACAGTTTCCTCGAATTCATTTCCTGTGCAACACTGTAAGTAAGGCGGATCTGGCTGTTGGCGGATGGGTCGTTGACAATGTTTAGTAACCGCTGTGACTCTTCGGTTAGGTGCAGCGCTGTGTGTGATGATGGTGATGCTGAAGACGATTGCATACTGGCGTCCATGCTCGCGGTAGTGCCATCCATGGACTCCTTTGGATCGGCATCCAGGTAAGATATGGACATGGGCGAAGCCGGCGCGGACTCAGAATGTGATTGATCCAGGCCGAGGTCGTCTTCGTCCTCGCCATTGGCCCGTGGGGACGGGGGATCCATAGAAAATAAACTCATATCGCTCCCGAATCTCGAAGACTGTCGAGGACCGAGATCATCAAGCTGCAGGGGTATCCTCTTTGTTTGTTGTCCTGTTTTTGCTTATTGTTTCCGTGGTTAGGTGGCGCGACACGGCAAAAGAGACGTGGTTGTTACTCAAGACTTGGGAACACCAATATTTGATCCGTTGGGAAGTTTGGAAGCGTGCTGTAGTTTTTTAAGATGCAGACTCGAGAGAATTGTTGAAAATGATCACCGAGATGCGCGTCCTAGGATGAAATCATCAGTGGAGGGAAAAAGAGCATAAATCAGTTAATAAGCATGAGCTTTATTTTTGATGAATCCTGAGGGTACGGATAGGCGGCAGTTACCAATGGCAAGTGTTCTCCTTCTCCGATGGGTGATGGGCTCCGGGTCCAATAATGTCAATGGAAATGGAAAGGAAGTGGTGATGTGGTAGTGTGGGAGGGTGTGCAAGCGAGAGGGGTGAATGGAGCACAAAGGAATGAGGCAGGTCTTCAACAGACTCCTTCAAGTGCATTCGAATACACGTGATAAAGATGTGACGTCACAAGTTTGGGTTAGTGGCGCTATTGTTAATGCTTTTTATGCTGACAGCTTGATAAAAAATGGTGACTAAATACATGGTATAAGGATCTAATGATGCTTCTCCTCGACACTCTTGACCACACCTAAAGAACTGCTAGAAGCACTGGCAGTGGAAGTGCCAGAGCTCTCAGCCTCAAGCCCAGAGACCTCGGCCTTGCCCTCGGCATAGCCCTCGCCAATGGCCTCGATATTTCCCACATCTTTGGGCACAAACTCGCCTGTGGCTGAGACCTCAGAGAACTCGGCAGGATCACGGTTGGCAGCAAAGACAATCACGAGAACCAAGCCAACACCACCCATCACACCATACGAGTAGAATGCTGCGCTATATCCACTCATCAGGGCCTCACCAGCGGCGTTCTCGGCGGTGTGAGACTCGGCAATGATGGTCGAGATGGCCAAGCCGATGGGGGCACCCATTTGCACTCCCACATTGAAGATAGCACCAACAACACCTTGGTCCTCATCCTTGGCATCAGCGACGGCGTTGACTTGACAGCACATCCAAGTGGGCGAGAGACCGAGACAGTTGACAATGAACGCGGGGAAAGCAAACTGCCAGTAGGTGGTGCCAGCCTTGATCTGGGCGAAAAGAATGGAGGAGCCGATGATGAAACACCAGCCAATGCACATAATGATCTTGGTGCGAGTGTAAGCAAAGAGGCGAGTTACAGTGTAGAGACCCACAATCAGACCAACGCCATGGACAATGTAGCAGCAGGCGGTGATCAGCGAATTGAAGTGGAGCACATTCTGGAAGGTCAGAGACGTGTAGAAGATCATGGTGTTGTAAGTGGCTGTGAGGCAGATGATGACCACGATCGAGGCGAGGAATCTGCGGGACTTCCAGATGTGGAAGGGCATAATGGGGTAATCGATTCTGGACTCGAGGATAACAAATGCAATCAAGAAACCGATGCCAACCAGGAAGGGGGCAAGAGTCCTGGCGGCACCCCAACCAGCGGTGGTGGACTCGGTCAGGTAGTAAATGACGGCGACGATACCAATGGTGAAGAACGAGGCACCAGCATAATCGATACGGCGGTCGACAATGTCGTTGTCAGAGTGGTGGTTGGGGATGATGAAGAAACCGGCAATCGAGAGGGCAGCCGAGAGGATAGCTGTTATAAAGAAGATCCACTCCCATCCGATTGTGGCATCGAGGATACCACCCAAAAGAACACCAATCGTTTGACTGTAGGCAATGGAAGGTCGAAATGGATATTAGCAACTGAATTGATTCTGACCAAGCACAGGATCGGGGGGGGAAAATGCGAATTCATGATTTACCCAGTGATGGCGGCGCCAGAAAACATGGAAAGAGCAAAGTTGCGCTCAGCTCCAAGAGGATAGGTGGTGGTCAGGAGAGCGAGGGCCGAGGGGATTGTGAATCCTGCACCGGCACCCTCGAGAGCGCGAGCAACTGACATGAAGATGGGGTTGCGAGCGAATCCGCAGACAAGAGCCCAGACCGCAAACCAAGACGTTCCGATGAGGAAGATGCGCTTGTGGCCAAAGAGATCACCCATGCGACCGCCGATGAGCAGGAAGGCGGCGTAGGTGAGGGCGTAGGCAGAGACGCACCACTGGAGCTGGTTGGGATGATAACCAACATCAGCCAGGATCGATGGCAGAGCAATGGTGATGGAGGCCACATTAATGATGTCGAGCGCAGCGGCCAGGCAGATCAAGAACAAGAGGAGCCCCTTGATCTCGCGCAGTCGTTTGTACCAGGGCAGCTGCTTGTCTGGATGTGATGTAGAGAGGGTATTTTGAGCAGGGACGCCGGGATATGGAACACCGGGGCTCGCCACGGTTGTACTTGTGTCCATTCGGGATGTGGAGCTGTGTTATGTCAGTGGTAAATGATTGAATCGATTAAGGTTGGATCGACGTTAAGACTGCGAAAAGGTTCTTGATGGATCGAGACAGATGGACCAATCTGACAATGGGGATACAATGGCTTGGGATGGATGGCGCAGAAGTCTTGAGCACACGGATGGGATGTGGGACTGTGGGAAGGAGTGGGGAAGGAGTGGAGAAGAGGGGGAGAGAATAAGTAAGAATGTTTGTTGATGAGGATGGTGCTTTGGTGTATGAAATCCTCGGCTTAAATAGTTTTTTGGGCGCAAAGAAATGAAAATAAAGCTCAAACTGACGCCCGTCGGAGGTCAACTATGGAGCGGAGGCAAAGAAAGCAGACGAGCCTAAGTGGCAAACGGAAAGAAAAAACAAATAAGTGCGCAGAAGAGAGAATGAAAGAAAGAAAGAAGGAGGTCCCCGCTGGTCGGAATTTGTCAACGAAAGCTGTGATTGAGAGCGGGCCACTCCTGCTCCCAGCCATTCATCGTCAGCATCACTTTCTTTGCTCATATCTCTTCTCCCGGCTGATCCCCCTCCCTACGCTTTCACTGGGGATATTAACAGACAGATGGTGCGGCTCACTCTCGTTTTTGCTCGTCATCCTTTCTCCTTTCTTCATTGCTGCAGGTGGCCTGCACTCCATATTAAGTCCTGGGGGTTGTGAACTAGAAAACTATTGTCCTCCTCTCCCTCTCCCCTATTCCACATCTATTTCTTTCTTTTCATTTCCTTTTGTTCAGTCCTCGGCTCTTGTCTAATGCAGGTGTAATAGGGCCCTAACTTTTTATCCTTGCGATATTTCTTCCATTTAACATGTTCTTTCT